>JAREIK010000307.1:205000-256635 GCA_029783825.1 Sapria himalayana | reverse complement strand
AATGCTAAATAAATGTAATGCACTTTGATAATTTCATCACTTTCTCATACCCATTTCAATATTTTCAAAAATTTTCCTCTAAGAATAAGTACCTTCACTATCTTTTATTTGACATTGATACTTTATAAATTATATTATTTTTATCATCTTTTATAAAAAGATTATGATTATTTATATGAATATCATACCTTTTCTACAATAATTATCTCAAGATCAAGATCTTTTCAAATCGTGAGCATGATAATCATTAAAAATAAATTGATATCCTCAATCTTTCACATAAGAATACACCATTATAAATATATCATCCATTTTCTTAGACACAATGAATTCTCTTTCATAAAAAATAATTTAGTTATCAACAATTTTCTTCTCCACATAGTTTATCATTATGTTTAATTCTATTGTCAAGGGCTTTACATTCCAAAGAGTAATAGCTAAATTTATGATAATTATAATATTGAATTTCTTTTTATAGTTAGTCGTCCATCATCATTATTCTAATTCTACCAAAATGTGACTTCTACCACATCTGTGGTCAATGCTTTCACATGGAGCATGTTAATTTTTTTATTACCCTGACTTTCATGCATATCTTTGAGTTGCAAATTAATGAATTACTTAGTAATTTCTTATTTCTTCTTATGCTCTCTTTATATGCTTGTAGTGATCCTTGAAGTTGCTCAATTATCATTTGTTTTTAATTTGTTGTTGCTTCAATACTCATTTACTCTAAATATTTAGTCGCTCACTAGCAATTATAATTACTCGTATTTGAAATAAACGAATAAAATATTTTCTCTATTATTATGATATCTTTTAACTTTGTATCATTTCTTTTTAATTGATTAAAAATATATACTATCCTTCAAAAATAATCAAAAATGAGTTCTAATACTTTAATGTGTAAGAAGTCTAATTTACCACTTAATAATTGAAGATAGACCATATTCACTTACTCAAATTTTTGATAATTATAATATTGAATTTCTTTTTATTGTTAGTCGTCCATCATCATAATTCAAATTCTACCACATTGTGACTTGTACCACATCTACAGTCAATGCTTTCGCATGGAGCATGTTAATTTTTTTATTATCCCGACTTTCATGCATATAATTGAGTTGCAGATTAATGAATTACTTAGTAATTTCTTATTTCTTCATATTATCTCTTTATATGCTTGTAGTGATCCTTGAAGTTACTCAATTATCATTTATTCTTAATTTGTGGTTGCTTCGATAATCATTTACTCTAAATATTTAGTCTCTCGCTTGCACTTATAATGTACTCATATTTGAAATAAACAAATAAAATATTCTCTATTATTATGATATCTTGTAACTTTTTATCATTTCTTTTTAATAGATTAAAAATATATACTATCTTTCAAAAAATAATCAAAAATGAGTTCTAATACTTTCATGTGTAAGAAGTCTAATTTACCACTTAATAATTGAAGATAGATCATATTCACATACTCAAATTTATTACAAGATATTTGCATTTTTTCACATATTTGGCAGAGTTAACAAACAATTTTTTCAAACCATCATTATCCAGTGCTTAATAAATAAAACATGAAATTTTTCTCTCATACATCTATAACTTCTCCTCTAGTTTGTGAACAACATATTATTATGATCTGATTTACTAAATTCTTTTTTTAAGATATTCTAAACATCAAACACCATGAAGATCTTTTATCTTGATGCTACAATTATCATAATTATTAATATTATCATAACTTAAAGGATATCATAGCATTTGTCATATACGATATAATAGGAACCTCAAAATATGTTCATATAGATGAATTAATAATACCAAAAAAAAAACATAGTAGAAATTCTTAAAAAACAATTTTTTTTCAATCAAAAATCAATAACTCTATGACTACTTACATAAGCATGTGAGTGCATCTAAAAACACTAGTGAGAATGGTCTTAACATTGTTAGATTCCTCTCATCAAGACTTAATTCGATATATCACATGATAACAATATACTTACAAATAACCTCCATTTGATATCACCTTGTTCAAGATAAAATAATTAAACAGAATTTTATTGAAACATAAATAGTATAGTACAATTCAAACTTATGAGTTTATCGTTCTTCATTTTATTTGATGATGAAAATAATTAGGAGAAATTATCATGGGCAATTCTCTACAACACAAATTACATCTTTAATACTTAAGTATTAATTAATGTGACAACTGATGAGATAATCAATGATCAGCATATTCTAATCTAGAATATATACTTGCCTTTTAATTTGTAAATGGACTCGTTTATGATCCGCCAATATATTAAATATATGTTATATTTACATATTGCAAAAACATATTTTATATATATATATATATATATATATATATTGATGTGGCAGGCACAAGGGCATTTTTATGCTACCTTACCAATTGAGATGAGGAAACACCTGAGCAATTAACATATTGCTAAGTACGCATTTTCTTTTCAATTTATGAAGTCTTTAAATTGAATTGTTATTTTTTAAATACATCATAACATAATTTTCCCAACAAATACTCTTCCATTCATATAAAATGTTAATTTCAAAGAAATTCCCAACAAATTACTTCTATGCTCCCAGCTATATTCAATACAATTTAACTAGTAACAAGTCATGGATTTTGTATTCTTTCATCCTAACAGTCCCAACAGTGTTTGATCCTCAGATGAAAAATTAGCATGGCAAACATAAAAAAAATAGAGCTGTACCTATATGATGGAAATGCCCATTATTTTCTCAAAAATGGCTTCTGGCAAACAAGCAGCCGCTGCTGACTGCCATTTTGAAGGTCAATCACCCTTGCTTCCCAGCGAATTTGAGTAACCAATGCCCTTGCCAGCTCTATGATTCCCAGCTTATCACAAATAACAACCCATCCCTCTGGTCGTAGAATTCGGTCCATCTCTAAAATAACATTTTTCATGGAGCAGCCCCAAGAACGAACACTTGAAAGAATGCCATCAGCATGAAGCATGTCATATGTTCTGGGATATGTTGGAAATGGTTCACACCAATCATGCCAAACACCAACAAAACCACGATCCAGTATGAGAGGAAGTGTCTTTGGATTCTTAATGGGGACCACATTCATTACCCATACTGATTTCTTTTCGTCTAGAAATGCTGCATTTAGTCCTCCATAATGAGCATTCATATCCATGACATTTCGTATCATGTTAAATGGAGGAAGGGGGTCCTCATCAGCAAGCCTCTTAGGATGATCAGAGAAAATTAAAGGTGTTAGCAAAGACCAATAGTTTCTTAATGCACTTGTCCAATGCTGTGAGTCTTCAAATAGCTCCTGGGGTTCAACTCCATGAACTTCAAGCCGAGCTGGGATAAATGGTGATCCAAAGGACCTGCTCTGAATAGCAACCCACCGTTTGCTAGTTGTCCCACTTTTACATGAAATAATAGGTTGATAATATGGTGTTAAATCATCATGATTGCACAACGGTAGAGCTTCAATCTTTCTACTAGACTTAAGAAAATTCACATCCACAGATTTCTGCCAGATTAAGGTTTCATCCAGCTGAGCTACCAGATTCCAATGAATTTTTCCAATGAATTCTTCCAATGGTGTAACTGAGCTTCTTTTCTTCATACTTAACAAAGTTCCATGCAACTTGCTAGTTGGTGAAGTTAACACGAAATAACCTCTTGGCTTGAGAAGGCGATCAACTTCAACCAGAAAGAGGCCATCGTTTTCTTCCCAAGCAATACCACATTGTGCACAATGAACCATGTCAAAGGACAATGATGGAAAGGGAAGTTGGCGTGAAATAAAATTTCCAATCATTGCAGGAAGACCTCTCTCTAGAGCCACCTGAACTTGACTGCCAGTGGCCTCATATGAAGCAACACAAACAGCCATTAAATGGAGTGACAGTAGATAGGCACCGAAGCTGCCAAACCCACAACCTATATCCAGTATAGTTTGCACACCAGCTTCTTGAAATTCAGAGACACCTCCTAATCCAATCATCTCCGCAATCTGCCTAGAATAATCTTTGACACCATCAATGATCAACCCATCTTCTGAGTGGAAAGCAATCTGATTCTCTTCCAAAAGCATTAACCTTTTGGTCATGCTTCCAGAAGAGAGAAATTGATCCTTAGTTATCTTGACATTTCCACTCCAAATCACATCCCTCCCCACAGGCCACCTTAATGGGATCTGATAGTCCTTTGGAGGACGAACAAGACACGACCCTCTTGGCATTGAAATTCCACAATGCCGATCAAACTCCTCCCCATTTTTAAATCCAGAAACAAAATTTGCAGAAACATTGTAACAAGGGACAAAATTCTCTCTTTCTCTGCCACAAAATCCCACCTGACTTTGCCAGCTACCTCCTAACGATATAGTCGCGTCCAAATAATCAATTGCTAATTGCTCTTTTAGCATTCTACTACTCGAATAAATTCCTGGTGCTGGGGGATCAGATGAGGTAGACGATGTCGAGCTTATTATAATGATGAGTGCAAGCAAGCAACAAATGAGAGAGAGCATGGACCAACTTTGAGAAAGCCTTGGTCTGAAGGCCACCGATAGGTTTCTGAAGCAGGAAACTTTCATGACCAAATTACTAAACTAATAACAGAGAAATGGTCCCAGCATAACTCTACATTTCATATAAACCCATTAAAAAGCTTAATCTTGCTATTAATTTTTTAACACATTGCAGATCCAAATGCTTCCACAATACAATAACAGTAAATCGCCGCATCACGTGTAACCTGCAATCCATTCAACAAAAATAGATGTTCAAACATATATAAAATCACAAAACGATATTCTAAATCGTTTATCACCGCATCAAGTGTTATTTCAATTTATTTCAAAACATGGATGAGGATCATGCAATGCGGATCAATCAAATAAAACTAAACGACACGAGTGCGGGGTGCCCGTCGCATGAGACATTGAGACCGAGAAGAATTGTCCACGGAAAGGATAAGGCCAAAATGACCCGCGCCTCGAACAACGAAAGTTACGGAACTCAAGAGTCCGTTTCTTAAAGATTTTAGAGTTTCACACTTTTACCCCTAATGTTCTATTTAAAATTTAGTGGAATTGTGCCATTGTGGTTAGTAGTGCTCCCCCGAAATATTTAAAATATCGAAACTTATTTTAATATTTCAAAAAATATATACCAAACTTTAAATAATTTAAAATTCAGGGTATTCCAATTCCTAAGTCTAAACTACCCTCACCCCTCTCCCTGCCAGTAGCCTTCGTCCTCGCCCTTGTCCCTTGCCATTGCTCTTTCCCCTCGCACTTGCCCCTCATGCCTCGCACCTCTCAACGAGATCCATAATGGAGCTCGTCGAGATCCATAATGGAGCTCGTCGAGCTCCATTGTGAAAAGGGAAGATGGGCAATGGGAGACGGGCGAGAAAAGACGGGCAAGGGGAGACGGGCGAGAAAAGACGGGCAACGAGAGACGGACGAGAAGAGATGAGCGAGGGAAGATGGACGAGGGGAGACATGTGAGAAGAGACGAGCAAGAGGAGATGATTGAGATGAGACGGGCAAGGGAAGATGGTGGAGGTGAGACGGGCAAGGGAAGATGGTGGAGGTGAGACGGGCAAGGGAAGATGGTGGAGGTGAGACGGGCAAGGGAAGATGGTGGAGGTGAGACGGGCAAGGGAAGATGGTGGAGGTGAGACGGGCAAGGGAAGATGGTGGAGGTGAGACGGGCAAGGGAAGATGGTCGAGGAGAGATGAGACACAGAAGATGGTCGAAGGGAGACGGGCGAGGGGCAAGGTGAGAGCAAGGGAAACGGAAGATGGAGGAGTTGTTTATGATTAAATTATTTACGTGTTCTAAATTTTAATTTATTTATAGTTTGGTGCTTTTTTTGAAAATAATAAAAGATGGGTTTAATTTTTTAAATAATTTGAGGGGAGCACTCTGAAACACAATTCCACCTTATTTTTACATCCATTTTCACTTCAACTAGATTATATTATTATTAAATACACCATAAATTATAATTTTCTTGTATATAAAATTACTTTATTAATAGTGTTAATTATTTCAAAGACATAAATTTCAATATCACCAAAATCAAAATTGTTGTCCTTAATATTTCGCACAATAATTATTTATCTTGGATCTTGAATGCTTAAATTTACTTAGATGCTTTGAATCTTGGAAACACGACCAAATGAAAAAATACCATATCCCTAAGAAAATACAATCTTGGAAACAAAATCAAATATGAATCTTTATCAATATTATTTCGTTATCGTATTGATAAAGACCTGAAAAGTAAATATTTAATGATCAAGGATCCAATAATACAAGCTTTGTATGGAAATAATGTATTTAAAATAAAAAATCTAAAATTTAATAGTAGTTTCAAAAATATGTCCAAACTTGTGCGTCAAAAAACGGCATGGCAAAGGCTGTCATTGTGAACAGAGGCTATTATCACGATGTTGCTTTTTTAAAATCATAGGCTAGCATTGTAAATGCAGGCTATTGAAAAAATTTAGAGATCATATTATGCCCATCGCTCCTCGCCCATCTCCCCCCACCCCTCTCCCCTCGCCCCTCGTCCATCTCCCCTCTCACCTCTCCCCTCTCCCCCCGCCCCTTGCCCGTCTGCCCTCACCCCTCGCCCCTCTCCCCTTGCCCCGTCTACCCTCGCCCCTCGCATCTCCCCCCTCGCCTTTCGCCCCTCGCTTGTCGTCTCTCTACCCTCGCCCATCTACCCTCACCTCTCGCCCCTCTCTTCCCACCTTCTCCCCCTGCCCTCACATCTTGCCCCTCTCTTCCCACCCCTCTCCCCATGCATGTCTCTAGGATCTACTTCGTGGAGCTCCGTAGAGCTCCACGATGGAGCTCCGTCGAGCTCAACGATGAAGCTCCTGGTGCTCCAGCGAGCTCGACATGGAGCTCGTGGAGCTCATAGAGCTCCGCGTCAAGCTCATTGGAGCTACTCGAAGGAGCTCCAGTGAGCTCCTTCGCATAGCTTGTGGAGCTCCGTCGAGCTCTAGTGAGCTCCTTCGTGGAACTAGCAAAGCTCCGTCGAGCTTGCTAGAGCTCACTAGAGTTCCTCAAGCTACTCGTAGAGCTCACTAAAGCTCGACGAAGCTCGTCAAGCTCCAGGGAGCTCCACGTCGAGCTGACTGTAGCTCAATCGAGCTCCACGATGGAGCTCCAGTGAGCTCCACCTCGAGCTCGTTGGAGTTCAACGTGTAGCTCCATGAAGGAACTCACTAGAGCTCCGTCGTGGAGCTCGACGGAGATCCTCGAGCTCCACGAAGGAGCTCGATGAAGCTCGACGAGCTTCATCATCGAGCTCGACGAGCTCCACCGTCGAGCTCGACGAGCTCCACCATCGAGCTCGACGAGCTCCATCATCGACCTTGACGAGTAGCTCGAGGAGCTCCCTGGAGCTCCACGGAGCTCTATCGTGGAGCTCAACGGAGCTCCAACGAGCTTGACGTGGAGCTCCCTGGACTCGATGAGCTCTATCGTGGAGCTCCAGTGAGCTCGACGTGGAGCTCCTTCTAGAGCTCGTCGAGCTCCAGTGAGGTCCATGTCGAGCTTGCTGGAGCTCCATCGAGCCCCACAACAGAGCTCCAGCGAGCACGACGAGCGACTCGAGGAGCTCTAGCGAGTTCCACATCGAGCTCGCTGGAGCTCGACGAAGGAGCTCGCTAGAGCTCCATCGTAGAGCTCGACAGAGATCCTCGAGCTCCACTAAGGAACTCGCAGTAGCTCAACGAGCTCCAGCTCACTCGACGTGGAGCTCGATGGATTTCCACTAGCTCCACGAGATCCATGAAGGAGTTTTCTGGAGCTCCAGTGAGCTCTACATGGAGCTCGCTGGAGCTTGACGAGCTCTATCATCGAGCTCCAGTGAGCTCCACTTTGAGCTCGACACAACTCCACGAGCTCCAATTCAAGCTTGTTGGAGCTCAACGGAGCTCCACGAAGGCGCTCATGGAGACGAGAAAAAGGGGAGAGGGATGGGATTCATGGGAAAAGAGGGGTGAAAGGTGAGGGCAGACGGTCGAGGGGCGAGTGGAGAGGGATGAGGAGCAAGGGGCGAGGGGCAAGGGGCGAGGGGCAAGGGGCGAGGGGTGAGGGGCAATGGGTGAGGGGTATGGGGCTTGGGGCGAGGAGCGATGGGCATGCCGCGAGGGGCGTAATGGGATCTCTAAATATTTTCAATAGCTGGCATTCACAATGCCGGCCTATGATTGTAAAAAATCAACAGCATGACAATAGTCACCGTTCATAACGACGGCCTTTGCCATTTTTTCAAACGTACTAGTTTGGGCATATTTTTGAAACTAGTATTAAATTTTAGATTTTTTATTTTAAATGCATTATTTCCGTGCAAAATTCCAATAATCTTTTGAGCGAGTTTAAAAGAACAATTTGATCATCAAAAGACCATAATTTTTCTGAATGACTATAAGATTTTAAGTTAGTTAGTGACAACAACTTAATGTTATTCAAAATCAGCTAAAATTATATGGAGATAAAATTAAAATTTGAGAATATACTTGTGAAAACATACTTCACTTTTCACACTTTTAATTTTCAATTTTGAACCCCTAATGCTCTGTTTTAATTTTACATACATTACCACTTCAACTCAATTATATTATTATTAAATAAACTAGGATATAATTTTCTTATATATATATATATTACTTTATTAATACAATGTTAATTATTTTAGAAAAAAAAATTCCAATATCACTACACTCGAACATATTGCCCTTGATATTTCACGCAAGAATTATTTATCTTGATTTTTAAAAGTAAAAATCCACTTGGATGCTATGAATCTTTGAAACACAATCAAATGAGGAAATATCGCATCCCTACAAGATCATGCTAAAGCCTTAATATTTATTCACCATCATATTGATGAAGTCCTAAAAAGTGAATATCTAACGATCAAGGATACATTGATCCTCTAAGCAAGTATGAAAGAATGATATAATCATCAAAAGACATTTCTTTTTCAAAAGGTCCATTATGGTATGGTTTTATTTATGACTACAATATTTCAAGTTAGTTAGTGACTACAATTTAATCTTGTTCAAAATTAGTTCTCAACTAAAATTATGTGAAGAAAATTTAGATGACATGCTTGAGAAAAATACATCACTTTTCTCATCTCTAATATGCTTCTACATCAGCTTTAAAAAAGTGTTATTTTATCAAATATTCTAAATTAATTATATGTCTTCTTGAAGCTGAGCTGAATAATGAACTATTACTAAAAAACTATCAATTTCGCCCAACTGGATATATACCATTGCCTTAATCCAATTCTATGATTCAAGTTAATCCCTTCACCAAAACTTCAAATTTATGATGTTTTGTTCCTTGACGTTTTCAGAAAATGTTATTATTCTATTTGTAATTAGACATATCATGACATTTTTCTAAAAACATCATTATTTGGAACATATTTTTTGTTTTTATGGCACTTACTAGAAGTGTCATTGTTGAGTTTAATAGGTTAGAAAATTTCTCGACTCCTTAAAAAATGCCAAAGAATAAGGGGCTAAAAATTAAAAACATTGTCACTTTTATATCATGGATATGAAAATATTAATTTTGAATTTATTGATTTGGAACTAATTAGTTTTGTATTTTTTATTTGTAAAATAAGTAATTATATTTTAAATTTTACTCTAGATTAATAAAAAAAAATTATCAATTTTTAGTTGAAAATTATGTATTAAAAATAAAAAGAAACTTATGATCAAATTAAAAAAATTTAAATATTTTTACATTCAAATTTGAATTTTTTATTTATAAAATAAGTAATAATATTTAATTTTTAAAATTAATCTATTAATATTTAATTTATCCCTGAGAGAAATAATATTAAAATGAAAATTTAAGGTCATTTAATAAAATGATGTGATGAATATAATATTTAATTTATCTTCATTTAATAAAATGAAGAGTCGCTAGAAATTATGAATCTTCATTCCTCGCCAATGCATCACTCGAGATTATCGTTTTGAAAAGTATCCAAAATTCAGGTAATCTTATCATTTTTTACGCATCAATCGAGATTATGTTTTGAGTAGTATTTTCAATTTCATCTTCAACACCATGTCCCAGTATATTGATTCATTGATTGAAAAAAATATTACGAGCAACGAAATCAAGATTCCATTAATAAATCGATAAAAAAGAAAAATCATAATTTCATTAATACATGATTTCGTGAATTGAAAAAGATGTTTTGTGTAACAAAAACTTGATTTCGATGCAAGAAATCTGGATTTCTATTCACGAAATCATGGTTTTCGTGGATCATGTTTATCTAGTTAAATTTCTTCTCATTTTTAGATATAAATAAGATTTAGTGAATCTTGTTTTCGTGAAATATGATTTTGTGAATCATGTTATCTATTTTATCTAGTTAAAATCCAACAAAAACTGGATTTTAGCTATCTAGATTTCATGGCCGGATAGCTAAATATATAAATTTTTAAATTCATCTCATTTTTAAAATATAAATTTTTTAAATATAAATATAGTGAAATCTCGATAGCTAAAATATAAATTTTGTTTGTTTTTTAATTTCATCTTATTTTTCTTAAATATAATTTTTTTTTTGATTCAGGTCAAAAACATTTATTTTATTTTTTGTTTTTAAAATAATTATCTAGTTAAATTTAAGTATATATCAGCATTATGTGTGTTGTGATGAAATGATATTTTATATATTAGTTAAAAAATTATTTTCTAAAAGTTAGTTATAGTTTGTTGAGATGGATAGCTAAAATAGATAGAATTGTTTGAGTAAAATTGAATAGCTAAAATAGATAATATATTATTTTAATATTTTTTTAGTTGCTAAATTAGAGAGTATTGTTGGAGATGCTCTAAAACTCTTGCAACCCGACAAAGCACAAAGTCACAGACAACACAAATCTAAATGGTAGACTACTACTCTTCTTTTCATTCTTCCGACTGAATTAGTTGAAAGCTCCTATTGAATCAACGAATTTGTTGTATTATTAATCCAGAGTCTTCCCCTGGGGCTTGTACATGATGAATCCAACTTTTAATGTTCTCACTTATTAGGACCTCCTACAAATCTGGTAAGAAAATGAACTATATTTATGATTCATACATTGATTTTGTTGGTGGAGGACCTTAAGACTTCTTTGATAGTCATATAAATGAGGTGCCTAATTTTTAATGTCTTTTTCCTTGTCTCCTTTTTCAATTATGTATCAAAAATGGGTTAGTTCACCATAATTTATGTATCAGAAAATGGGAAAATCTTCCCTATTTTTTTGTTAAGCAGTTTAAGTTTATCAAATATGGATGATTATAGTGTTCTAGGCTGGGCTCTACTTTAAAAAGTTCGAAGAGTTTACAACTATAAGATTACATTTTTTTAGGAGTTAACAGGTTGAGTTAGTGTTTGAAAGGTTATGACGTTTAGAAAGTATTATTTCTAGTTTCTGAGCTAGGTTCTCTAGTTTGGTTTGAAGGGAGAAGGCAAAGTGGGAGCTAATTTCTGGAACAATTTTCTACTTCTTGTCACACTGCCATTTAGAAAAAATGTGATTCCAAATTTTCTACTCATTGAATCATGTCAATCTTTTGACATGTCAACAAAATAAAATAAAATAATTTTTGGGAAAGGAGGTCAAATAAGGCAAAGTGGAGGGCCAAGGATTTTTTTCTCCTCCTCTGTTTTTTAGACTGTGAATGTATGGAAAAAAGGAGGCTATAATTCCTAAAAATGTGGGCTTTATAGTCATGTCATTTCAAAATCAATTAGCGTAAGGACCTAGAGAGATATAATGTCATATCTATAAATTCATCTAGGTCACGTATTTGTTTATTTTATGTTTGATATTACCACAAAATCAAAATACATTATTATCTTGTATAGAAATAGATGATAGGTAAATTAATACTCACCTAATTAAATACTTTTACTTTATTTTTTAAATGTTTTCTATTCATTGAGAAGTTTGAATAGAATATTACTATCTTCCTCACAACAAGAAAAAAAAGAAAAAAAAGAAAAGAGAGATATTATTATCAAAACAAGAAGATGTACCTTATATACCTGAGAATATTAATTATAGGAAATGAGAAATTAAACAAAGTATTTATAAAAATAAGCTACACAAAATAAGGATATTACTATCAAAAAATATATATATACGTTATATACCTTTTATACATGGGAATATCGATTATGGAAAATGAGAAATTAAGCGAAGTATTTCTTAAAATAAGCCATACAAATAAGGAAAATCAGTTTTGGGGGTCCAGTAAATATTATATAAAATTTTTAAGTAGCTAGAATTAAATAAAATAATATAGTTACAAGGAAAATACATGTCCAATAAAAATTTTCCTTTTCGCAAAACACTTTTTATTTTCTCTTTTTCTTAGACATGTATGATAAAAAAAATATCTTATTTTTTCTTTTCCCTAATGTCATGTCCTTTTTCTAATAAATTAGAGAATTAGCATTTACCTCAAATAAAATTTAAATAATTTTTTGTTAAAAAAACAACAAATAAGGAATAAAAACCTATAATGCACTACAATGTATAATGGGAGGTTCTAGGATCGGATTAGGAGGAGAATAAAATATTTTTATATTGATCAATTGAATTTTCTCATATTTGACTTTTATATATAGAATAATTAAATGATATTTTTTTGTTTAAATATTTAATTTTCTAAGAATCGTACTAACTGTGAGAAATAATTTCTCATGTTTAATTTCCTTCAAGAAAATGTGCAATTTGAAATAAATTAATAACTATTTATTGATTTATGGATTATTATTATTATTATTCTTATATTTTTTGTTTAAATATAAAGATAGAGACATCAAAATAAATAGTCATCCCAGATGGCCACTTATTATCCTTCTTTATTTTAATTCAAACACAGTCATTATATTTAAAGTAAAGAGTTATCCTTAGTTTGAATATATATAAGTAAAAAGTTATCCTCGGTATATATATATATATATATAATCATTTTTTTGTGAAAGATAAAATTAAAATAATGATATAATTATAGTAAAAATAATAATCATCATCATCATTTAGGCTATTATGATACGTTAGATAATAATAAAAATTTTGGTTGTCTTATTGTTTATTTTGTGGGACAATTACTTATGTGCACTTTAAATAATCAAAATTAATTAATTTCATTCAATTTTCTTCATAGTATTTTGACTGCTTAGATATTGCTTTAAGTTGAAAGTTGATTCTTAGGCCTTCCTAATAAAAGTAATATATTTGAAATAAGCATACGGTAGAATAAGTGTAAGTTAATCTTGTAAATGATTCGAAAAAAGTTAATCGTCTAAAATTAATGCAATATGTAATCAATTTAAAAAAATGAATCTAAGTACATTGGTGGTTGACACATAGAAATTATGTATTCCTATATGGGATAGAACCACTCCCTAATTTATGATGTTAGAAATGTTAGCATAAAACAAATAACATAACTTGATATTATATATGTTAATATTTATATACACTTGTTGTAATGTGATTATATATCTTTTTGAATTTACTACTCCTAGGCAATAATATATATATATATATATATATATAATTGGATTGTATAAATTTATAAATATTCAGTATGTTATTCTATAAGGGTAGATCTATGTAAACAAAGTCAACATGATTAGAATAGTAATGCTCATCCCTTCTATCTTAGATCTAATATGCTTATAAATATTTTATTAAATTGGTTATTGAATATTCTTTTAACAGAGAAAATAGAGGTTGCTAAATGAATAACATTGGAATGTTGATATGTTCTTCCATTTGAAGTTTGATCACTATTGGAAATAATTTGTTCTTTAAAAATGGATCGTTCATGGATCTCAAAGGATAGAAGATCGAAGGAATATGAAGATGAAGTTGAATATTTTGTTGCATTTGCAATACAAAATTCTACAAATAAAACCTTCATTAAATGTCCATGCTTACAATGTGGTAATATGATATTCCATACTCCTCAAAAGATTCGAGACCATTTGTTCTTCTTTGGAATTGATCAAAGTTACCATACATGGTATTGGAATGGAGAGGCAGCTCCAAGTGGCCCACCAACCATAAGAGCAAAATATTATGATAGACTTCAATTTGATAATCAATATAGTACAATAGAAATGGTTCAAGCTGCACATGATGATTATCAAAATGATCCTGAATTGTTTGCAAGATTACTACAAGATGTAGAAAAACCATTATATCATGGTTGTATGTTGGGCAATCGCGCTTCCACGGGTAGTAAGATTAAGAAATAGAAAACAAAGAAACACAGAAACGAGCAATATATATATCCCAATCCACAAACATCCACGACAGAATCAAAACGAGAAAATAACACAGCAAATAACATGGTTCGCTAGTCGCTTAGTACGACTAGCTACCTCCACCAGAAAATGCTTATGCGTTACAGATTAAAACCAAGAAATTGAGCGTCTTACAGTATGCAGCATTCGAAAGTCACGAAATTGCGCAGAGAGAGAGGAGAAGAGACGATGAATAGTTCAACCGGGTCAAAAATAGCCACCCGAAAAAATAAATACAAATGTTTTTATACAGAAAATAAATAGCCGGTTCATTTAACCGAAGCGGGTCGGATCATGGACCGGGCCAGGCTCTGCTCCAAAAATTTCGGCCTGCTGACCGGACAGCGGGACCTCCGTTATTGTGCTACTGCTGCATCCCCAGGCTTTTAATATTTCCTTTCCTGTACTTACATGAAAATATTAAAACAGATTATTATGTAAAAACAAATTACATATACAGCATTGTAAAAACTTTACAAGATTATCTGCCTTGATCAAATTATACAACTTGAAAGCACATTTTGGGTGGTCTGTTAATAGCTTTTCAGAACTTTTACAAATACTTGAAGATATGTTTCCTTTAGACAATGAATTGTCTTTGTCTATGTATGAAGCGAAAAAGACATTTAATTTTTTGGGAATAGAATATGAGAAAATACATGTATGCCTAAATGATTGTGTACTTTATCAGAAGAAGTTGAAAGATGCATCCTTATGTCCTACCTATAGAACTTTGAGGTGGAAGACATATAACACAGGAACTAAGAAGAGAAAAGGAGTTCCTGCGAAAGTAATGTGATATTTTTCTCCAATTCTAAGATTTAGAAGAATGTTTCAATCATCAATAATTACAAAAGAGCTCATATGACATGTTGAAGAAAGCAATTTTGATGGGAAAATGCGTCATCCATCAAATTCACCATCATGGAAGCAAGTTGATCACAGATGGCCTGAGTTTACCTTAGAACCTAGAAACTTGAGACTTGTAATTTCTGCAGATGGCATAAATCCTCACAATATATTTAATAGTAAACATAGTTGGTGGCTCATTCTCAAGATAATTTACAACCTTCCTCCATGATTTTGCATAAAAAGAAAATTTATGATGTTATCTTTATTAATTTCAGATCCACGAAAACCTAGCAATGACATTGATATCTATTTAGCACCGCTAATAGAAGATCTAATAACATTGTGGGAGGTCGGAGTTCAAGTTTACGATGCACATCAACAAAAATTCTGTACATTAAGAGTCGTTCTATTATGGACAATCAATGATTTTCCTGCATATGGAAACATGTCAGGCTGCACAGTTAAAAGATATTATGGGTGTCCAATATGTGGAGAAGAAACATATTCTTGTAGGTTAAAGCATGGAAAAAAGAACTCCTATACTAGACATAGATGATTTCTTCCAAGAAATCATTCATATATGAAACAAAAGAAAGCATTTGATGAAAAACAAGAGTTTCGCTCACCTCCACAAATATTGACTGGCGAGGAAATATTAAAAAAAATCAATGGATTTGGAATTCTTGGGGGAAAAAAAGGTTAATCAGGGTAAATCTAAAATCAACAATACAAATTGTTAGAAAAAGAAGTCCATATTCTTTGATCTTGAGTATTGGAATAATCTTTTTATTCGCCATAATTTGGATGTAATGCATATTGAGAAAAATGTTTGTGAAAGCATTATTGGTATCTTACTCAACATTGTAGGTAAGACAAAGGATGGGCTTAATTCTCGCTTAGATCTTGTAGAAATGGGCTTAAGGAGTGAATTGGCACCAATGTTTGAATCAAAGAGGACATATCTCCCTCTTGTATGTTAAACACTTTCTACAATGGAAATGAATGTGTTTTGCCAAACACTTTCACAATTGAAGGTTCCATATGGATATTGTTCTAACCGTCGAAACCCCGTGTAAATGGAAGACTTGAAATTTTATGGATTAAAATCTCATGACTATCATGCATTAATGCAACAATTTTTTCCGGTTTTGATAGGTTCTATCTTGCCCAAGCATGTGAGGAATGCTATTTATAGATTGAGTTTTTTTTTCAATGCTCTCTGTAGTAAAGTCATTGATGTTCATTCATTAGATGAGTTACAAACTAAGATAGTGGTGATATTCTGCTTGTTTGAAAAGTACTTCCCACCTTTATTCATTGATATCATGGTGCATCTTATTGTGCATTTTGTAAGAGAAGTGAGACTTTGTGGACCGGTTTTACTTTAGGTAGATGTACCCATTGGAAAGGTTTATGAAAGTATTAAAAGGCTATGTACGAAATCATACTTGACCTGAAGGTTGTGTTGCTGAATGCTATATTGCAGAAGAATGAATCGAGTTTTGTACAGAGTACTTATCAAATGTGGATGCAATTGGAATTCCTAGTAGTCCAAACATTGACCAAAAAGTCGGGGCACTAATATTTGGATGACATACTATGAAGGTCAATTCCAATTTATGGTTACAAGCACATAATTATGTGTTGGAAAATACCTCAATTGTCCAACCTTATATTGAGTAGGCACCACTAACTTTTTGTTTCTTTATTTTTTGTACATATAATATATTACTCTAATTATTTAATTATTTAATTATTATACATGACCTCATAGAGAGCACATGCAATGGCTGAAAGTGAAATATCCACGTCAATCAAAAAGGCAAAAGTGGTTACAGAATGAGCATGCTCGTACTTTTACCTTTTGGTTACAACAAAAGGTACTACAATGGTTTCTTAAATTTTCCTTTTCTTTTACATTAATGGTTAGCATATAAATGATAATTGGAACTTATTTTTATAGGTTGAAGTTGCAATGGGAAATAATGAACCTATATCTGAAACCATTAAATGGATAGCTGATGGTCCAAGCCATTATGTGATGAAGTATAATGGTTATGTCATCAAAGGGTGTCAATATAATACCAAGGCATGATGAATTAGTAGCTACTCAAAATAGTGGAGTTAGTATTGTAGCAATGACCATGCAAATTGCTAGTGCTAAGGATAAAAATCCTATTTTTGGGAAACTTTTTTCTATGGAGTTATTACTAAGATTTGGGACCTTGATTATACTATGTTCAGAATTACAGTCTTCAAGTGTGATTGGGTTGATAATAAAAATGGAATCAAAACCGATGATCATGGGTTTACCTTAGTTGACTTTAGCAGAGTGGCTCATAAGTCAGATCCATTCATATTAGCTTCCTAAGCTAAGAAAGTCTTCTATCTACAAGATGAGCTTAATCCAAGATGGTCAATTATTTTGTCAACTCCTCAACAAGACTTCACAGAAAGAGTAAACGATGATGATCCTATGGACATTTCTATTGAACACAATCTAGTCATATCTTCTTTGCCACAAGTTGAATTATTTGATGCAATAGATGACTCTGATGAAATTTGTATTCGAGATGATTGTGAGAGAATTTGGGTTGAGAACAAATCATATATGTAACCAAATTGTAGTTTTGTTATGGTATTGTGAATTGATATACTACTATATTTTTTTGTAGTGTAAATGTATGCTTACTAGTTAATTTATTTGTCTTTATTATTAGATGATTATTATGCTTTCAATTTTAGTTAATGTCCAGTTGATATTATTCAAAACATTAACAATATTATATTTTATGCAAAGTAGCTGATAAAGTAATGCCTTTAATTAGATAATTTTTTATTCTTTAAATTTTTTTAGATATTTTAGTACTTTTATTTAAAAATTATAATTATTTTTATGAAAGGTATGGATATAGAATAACAAGATAAAGTAACTACAAGAAATAAATGTAGAGGGATAATAAGAAAGACTGTGATTATCAAGAATATAAGCAAAGGAATAAAACTTGTAGTAAAGTATAATGTTGATGGTATTTATGTCGGACAAGTTGTTGTGCATCTCACAAGTTATTTATGTGTATTAGCACGTACCATGGTCCCAATTAGATATAATACTTGGCACCATGTACCTAAGCAATTGAAGAATAAATTGTGAGACTCCATCGAGGTAAACTAGTATTTTTTTTCTATCCATAATGTTTTCTAATTCTATTTTCAAATTTTTTTTAACAACTAATAACTATGTTCATTACTTCTAGGCTATATTTACATTGGATTGTAAAAGTAGAAAAAATTGTATGAAATCAATGGGGAGGTACTTTAAATCATTCAAGAACATATTGACTACAAAGTATATCATTTTTTTCAAAGACCAACTAGAGCTTCTTAAAAAATCATCAGTTGAATACAGTTTTATTGAAGATGAAGATTGAACAATTTTTGTTAAAGAAAGATTATCTCAAAGATTTCAGGTAAATTTATAATTATTTTCATGTCATATACTCATATTTTCTTTACTTAATATGAAATAAAATTTGTAGGAGTTTAGAGAAGTTCAAAAAGAAAGAAGGAAAAAGCATATTTATAATCATCATCTTAGTAGGAAGGGATATGCTGGTCTTGAAGAAGATATGGTAAGTTAAAGATGTTAATTTACATTTTTTTATGTTGAAATTGACTAGAGACTCATTATATTATATTTCAATATTTTAAAAGTTGGTAGCAACCTGCTTTACTAAAGTCATTGATAGAAGTGTATTATGGAAGAAAGCAATGGAGAAAAAAAATGGCAGGTATAATGAAGTGGTCATTCCGGTAGTAGAGAAGATTGTAAGTATAAGTTATGTAACATATATTTCATTTACATTAATAACTTATTTATATTAACCAATATGACATTAAAATTTATAACATCATTGTGTATTAGGATAAGATGTTGCAACATTCACAAGAAAGTAGTTTGAGTTTCAATGGAAATGACATACTTACTGAAGCATTGGGAACTCCTGAATTTAGTGGTCGAGTATGAGCTAAAGGAAAGAATTATACACCACGACAATATTTTTATTCTATGGCAAATCATGCTTTGCAAAAATTTATGAAAGAATCACAAGAGCGACAATCAAAGTTTGAGGCAAAAAAATTTTTCCAACTCTCTCATATGGTACCCACCACACCTCAATCTGATGTTGGTAGCTCTAACATGCTCCAAAAAAATATTGTCTTCCTGAAATTGTTGAGCAGCCAAAACGTCGAGAAGATGACCACACTCCTCCAACGCTAAAAGCAAACAAGGTAAGTTGTAATTAATATTATGTTCTATAATAAAAATGTGTTAACATAAACTCATAATTTTCATATCAACTTACCTAGTTGATTAATTCCTATATAGAAGTAATGTTACAATATATGTTTGTATAATAAATTATATTAATAAGATCATTAAGTTATGATAACTCAATTTTGTCTAATTAATTCTTTCCTACTTGGAAATTATCAACTTTAGATGATTGCATATAACTAAAAAATATTGTTTCATTTTATTGGTTAGGAAATGTCAATTGGTCATAGGGACAAAAGAAAATCTAGTCGTAGCTAGAACAATAGTACTTGAATGAGGTGCTAACTTCCTTGTTGCTGTGGATATTTCTTATGATTCAAACGCATTACTTCATGTACCTATTCCAAGCCAAATTATCACTATTGGAGATGCTATTGGGCATCAAATATTATGGCATGCCCAATTAGTCATTCTTACTACTCATCCAGGTATGTGTTTTTTTTTAAATAAAAAATTTCTTGTTACTAATAAAAAAACTATTTTATTTAGGACAATTCTTATATATAAAATGATATTTTATGTTTGATATGATTCAAAGAAATTTAAGAAACATAGGAATAAAGAGAGAACATTGAGTTTTAAGGATGAGAACCCTGTAGATATCAAGAACTTTGCTATATTTGTTGGGCTGTTGTTAAAGGAAGAGAAGGTACATGCAGTAGAAATTATAGAGGATGTTTTTGGAGAATCTTTTAAGACCTTCCTCATGAAAGAAGATATGGATATCATAATTTCATCAACAGATGTGTCATCTAATTGCTTTGTGTTTTATATATGGTAAGAGAAACATTTAATATGTTTTTCATATATTTTAACTATCTTATTTATGCTTTAATTTTTCATAATGAGAATTGTAATTAATTTCAGTTACATTAAAATATTAAAACTTTTAAATATTGTGTGAAATTCAATTAAGCTCTTGCATAAAAAGATGGTTGATGCTAAAGAGGCGGAGCGATTTATTTTTGTAAATCCGACCTTGGTTTCCAAAGCTGAAATGGGAGAAGCAAGCAAGAATAATAGGTCAAGAGTTATAGCTAATCAGTTGATGAATGCAAATAATGCTGATTTTGTTTTTATTCCATATAACCCAGGGTAAGTTATTAAACATATGTAAGCTTATAAGTATGCATATTTTATCAAATTATAAATGTTATGTTGTTACACTAATATTAATTTTGTAGTTGTCATTGGGTTTTGGTGGTACTTGATATAAGGACTTTGATCGCCTATTACCTTGATTCCTTGTATCATCAACCTTCAGATGATCTTAAAAACATTGTTAATATTTATGTTTTTTTCTTAATATTATAGAATGAAGCATAGTTGGTAACAAAAATTATTTTCTTCATGCAGGGATCTATGAATTCATCAATTTAAAAAACATAAATCATCAAAAAAGAGCCTAATTGGGTTGTAATACGGGTAAATAACTCATATAAACTAAGTAATAAAAAATTTAGTGTCTTCTTCTTAATTTTTAAATTAGTACAATATGACTTGCATGTAACTCCATATATATATAATGATTTTTTTATCCATTTAGTGCCTGATACAACCATGTAGTGTTGAATGTGGATACTATGTGATGAGATATATGAGAGATATCATTCTCGATCAAGAATGTCTTACAACAAATGTATGTGTTGATTTGTTAGTTCTCAATATATTAATGTTTATTTTATTTTTCAATGTAATTGATGAAACTATTACTTTTCTTTTCAATAGTTTCATGGAAAAAAATCATACAACAAAGATTAGTTGAATGAAGTACGATCTGAATGGGTGATGTTGATGACTAAATTAATACTTTCCTCGGTTTGAAAAGCTTTGGGGACACATTTTTGTATTGAAGCATGACAAATTTTGGCATATCCAACTATCACTTTGATGAGGTTCATACTTTATATCTCTTTTGAACCAAACTATGACTGAAGGTAAATTGTTTGACATAATAATTTGAAAACTTTTTTGTATTTTCCTTCCACATTCATGATATTTCTCTAATTTCCAATAGTTGAATTAAGTTAGTATATTATATGCATGATTAATATGTGTCTAAAGGGAAACTTTCTTTTGGTGAAGTTAGAAGATCTTCCAACTTTGGAATGGTCCATGAACTATATTGATAATAAAGGTATTTTTCATAATGATATCAAGTTTATTACTTCTTTCTTTCTATTAAATATTTTAAAATGGAATATGCAATCGGAACTTTATTGTTATTATATTATCTTTTGTTTTCATTGTCAACTATAGATTTTTTTTGTTGATTGGCTATGGAAAACATAAAGATTTTGACTTTTGGCTTCAATACTTTACCACAACATTGTAAGTTACATTGTCACCCTTATAGAACACATTGATTTTTTCAAGGCACAATTTTTTTTTATTACATAGCCTTTTATTTTATTAATGAATCTAAAACTATAAGTTGATGGATTACTATATATGTGTAATCAATAGAACTTGAAATTACATTACATAGCATCTAATCGAGTTTTTTAAAAGTATTGGGAAGATGGCTTGTAATTTAACTTTTCATTTTATTAAATTTAATTAGTTTTTGTAGTGTTTCTTCAAGTAGTTTGTGACTATTGATCTTTCAACTCACTACACACATATATATTTTTAATGGATTATTATTGTTTTGTATTTTACCATAATTGATCAACTTTTATGCCATAATTGATAAATCTATTGCTTTCTATTTTACCAATTACTACTAAATTTGTTTTTGTTGTTGTTAAATTTTTTTTAATCATATATGTCAATTGTTATATAAATTATTTTCATGATATGTTGATATCATTCCTTCATTTTTATTTTCCAATGCTCTATAATATTTTTTTTATGCAAGTATAATTGATTATAGTTCATCTTTTTGTATGTAGGTTGCCTTTTTAGGAAATTAACTTTCAACTTAGCCAAGCTAGCATGAAGCTGTTTCTTGGAGATAAGGCACAATTGGGTTGCATATATAAGAAAATTTGAATTGAATTAAAGAAATGAATGTTGAAATTGTGATGTTTTTTTTATTTATGAAATGTAAGAAGTACAAGTTCCCCATTGTAATTAAAAACTAAAATCTTGGGATGGATTGGAACGTAAGTTTTTCTTATGTGCATGCATTATTATAATAACCGGTGAAAATTTATTTACAACACTTATTAAATTGATATTTAATTAAATCATTATCTTCATTGATACTTTTACTAAGTGTCATTGTTTTCAAATAATTTAAGATTGATACAACAAATAATGACATTTCTCTGAGTATCAAGTTAGATTGGTATAATAAACAATGACAGTTTTTTTAGTGTCAAGGTTCTTTTCAACTACACTTCTAAAAAATGACATTAATGGCAAATACTTATTATGACAGGCTAGCGGATGACACTTTTAATAAGCGACATGAAATATCATTAATGACGCTTTTTAAGCATCATTGAATATGTTTTTTGTTGTAATGAATAGACATGGGCATGAGAGTGGGCATGAATAATATGGACAAGGGTGAGATCGTGGTCGTGGCCACTATAATTTTTAGAATCAAGATAATTATAATCAGTCTCTAAATAAGAAAAATACATCCAACAACTAGAAGTTGAGTCATTTAGAAAAATTATCTTGAAAGATAACAAGGCCATATAACAAAAAGATTTATGAGACTGAATGTTACAGATGTGGAATAAAAGGTCACTGATCTCGTACCTATCATATGGCCAAGCATTTCATTGACCTTCATCAGACCTCCATAAAAGGAAAAAAAAGTTGTTTGAAACAAATTTTATTGATGAAAAAGATACTATAGATCCTGACGATCCTTTCTTTGATTATGATGGTGTAATACCTTTAAAACATTTTGATGTTTCTAATTTTTTTGAAAATCCAAGTGAAAAAAATAACTATTTGATTGGAAATAACAATGTATACTATGATTAAGACATAAGATTAGCCCATTACTTTTTTTAATGGTATTTTTTTCCATACTATTTTAGTATTTTTCCATATAGTTATCTATAAAGCAAATTTTGATTGTTTATTTAAATTTAATTTTTTTTTGAAGGTATATGGATCCCTCCTTAGAATTGATCAATTATATGTCATCTATTGGTGATGCATGTCTTTTTGACTGTGCCATAACCCACATGATATTGCATGATAAGAAATAATTTTCAAACTTCACATTAGTTCAATCTAATATTTATACTATCTTAGGTCCTATTAACATGATTAAATGCTTCAGCAAAGCCACCATTATTCTACTAAAAGACACTAAATTACAAATTGAAAATAACCATTATTCTAATAAATATAGTAGAAATTTAATGAGTTTCAAAGATATTGATTGAAATGGCTATCATATTGAAATTACGAATCATGATGCAAATATGTATTTACTCATTACTTCTATTATTTCTGAGCAGAAACATATCTTAGAATAATTACCTTCTTTATCTTGTTGGTTATATTAGATATCTATTAGATCTTTTGAATCATAAGTTGTCAAGAACCAGAAATTCAATGGTTACAATGCATTTTTCCTATGACATGAATGACTTGAGCTTCTTGAAATTTCTATGATGTGCCATATCATTCAAAATTCTAATGGGCATCCATTAACATGCAAGCATATTTTAATAACTAATAGTTATACTTATGCTACTTATTCCAAAGGCAAATTAATTATTAGAGTATCTTTTACAAAGATTAAATTTGAATCCCACACTTTTCTAGAATCTATTCAAAGGGATACTTGTAGGTCTATTCACCCACCTAGTAGGCTTTTTTATTATTTTATGATTTTAATTGATGTATCCACTTGATGGTCTTATATATGTCTACTTTCTAGTAGAAATGTTATCTTTGCTAGATTATTGGCTCAAATAATTTAACCCATAACATTTTAAATGGCTAGATGTGAGTGATATTAAGATATTTTTATTTACATACTTCCACTAAATTTTTGAGGATATGAGAAATTTACTAAATTTATAATGGCCCTCCATTAGGTAAAACTCAAAAAAACCCTCACATGGGATTTTAAAGTATTTTAAATTCTATTAAATTTAAGTAACCATACCATGCATGTCGCAACTCCCAAGTGGGAGTGCCTGGGGGTTGTGATAACTTTGGTGGTATCAGAGGTAAAGTTTTTAGAGTCACGTTGTGTGTGTTTGAACTATTAAGTATGTTAGTGTAATAATTTATTTTGACTTTCTTATTGTGTACTTCAAGTATTGAGCATTTGTATATTTTTTTTTCAATCTTTGGAGGGTGAGATATTAAGTCTTGTTATACTTATTATAATTTTTGATTAAATTGGATCTCCTCTTAAGTTATTACTAAGGTATTTTTTTTATAAAAACAAAGTAAGAGGCCATGGGGTTGGATGTCTGTCCTTCGAAAGAAGTACTACATGAGAGCCCCAATAGCCTCAGTTTCTGCATGGTGACATTGGAAATGCTCCATGGAAGGTCATGCTTAAGGCTTTTCATTGAATAATTGACATAATTAGTCAAGAAATGCAAGGAAATGCTATTGCACATAAAGTTGGTGCACCAATAGTTCCCCATCTCACACAAGAGCAAGAAAGGATTCATAGGAGAACATGGTACTCAAAGTTTCAAAAGCAAAGCCCTCTTGCTTTTATTGGCGATCCTATTTAGATGGCAGTAGAATCATGGCTATGTCTCATCAAGAAGAAGATGAATAATGTGTGTACTCTGGATGACTTCAGTATCCCTATAGTAACTTTCTTATTTTCAGGGGAAGCATAAGCAGAATATTGGTGGGAATGTGTCTATAGACCTTTGGATATTGTTTATTTGCTATGGTTGGAGTTTGAAAATATCTTCAATAGGAAGTACTTGATGAGGCTCCAAGGTAAGCAAAGGCCCAAGAGTTGAATATGCCAGTGTAGGATAATATGGGTGTTACTGAATATGAATCAAAGTTTTTTGAGTTAGCCAGATTTGCTCCTTACTTGGTTAACATAGAGAAGATGAGAGCTTGATGCTTTGAGCAAGGACTCAAGCCATCTCTCTACTTGAGGTTGGTGGCTCATCATATTCATGATTATGGTGACTTGGTAGAACATACCCTCTTTTTCGAGAAAGAAATAGATGATGCCATTAAAATCCACAAGGATCACAAAAAGATACTCAGGGCGGCCAAGAAAGGTTGTTTAAATGAAGCTTGCATGTAAATGAAAGGATCACAAACTTGTCATCTTTCCCATACTACTTCAAAGATAGTTTCTTTTGGTGGATCATGTGGTGGTAGCTATTTTTAAGGTGGACTTCATTCTAGACCATTCAAATATTTTGGTTATGACCAAGAATGGCACATGAGGAAAGATAACTCTCAATCTTCAACCAAGTGAGACCACAAGTAATTACTTCTGCATTGAGGGGCACTCCTTTATTTTTGTCCATAGGCCTTCATGGTTTAAATTTCTCTATCCAACAAGGTCTCGCTATTTCTAGTACATCATTATTGAGGAATGATAGAGGAAATATACCTATGAATCAGGGACTAGTTTTTTTCTGTCTTACCTGCTCTAGAAAAGTTTTTTGCACTTTCTTTTGGTGTGATAAATGCACCAGCAGTATTTATGAACTTAATGAATCAAGTGTTTTGGCCTTTTCTTGATATATTTGTCATCATCTTTATTGATGATGTATTGGTGTATTCGAAAATGAAATAGAAGCATGAGTAATATCTTTGATTGGTTTTCCAAATTCTTTTTGAGCATCATTTATATCCAAATTGGTCAACGTATGATTTCTAGGCTACTAGTATTTAGTTTTTGAGTAATGTGGTGACAAAGAAAGGAATATCTATGAACCCTGAAAAGGTGGTTATGTTTGAATGGCCGAGGCCAACTATAATAATCAAGGTACATATTTTCTTGGGTTTAGTAGGTTATTATCTTCATTTTGTTAATTTTTTTTCCCATATTACCTTGCCATTAACTAATATAATTAGGAAGATAACTCGATTTGAGTGGAATGTGAAGTATGAGGATGCTTTCCGAGATTTAAAAAATAAGTTACTTTCAGCCCCAATTTTTGGTTTGCCAGATGACGCATCACCTAATGTGATTTTTACTGATGCATCCTTAAATGACTTAAGTTGTGTGCTTGTGCAAAATGAAAGAGTCATTGATTATAGGTCTAGATATTCAAAGATGCATGAGAAGAACTACCATTCACATGATTTGAAGCTAGTAGTTGTTTCATTTGCATAAGAATATCAAGTACTTGTTTAATAAGAAAGAACTCAAACTAAGATAGAGGTGATGAATGAAATATCCGGAAAACTATGACTATATACTGCAATATTATCCGAGCAAGGCTAATATAGTGACTAGTCCATTAAGCAGACAATATCATAAAATTATTGCTTCTTTGAGACTTCGACATTAGAAAATTGTGGTTGTTGTAGAATAATTTGAGTTGTAAGAAGATGAGAAAATATATCTAATTTGTTTTTATAGTTTGAGACTTCACCCAAATCTAATTCGATAGATAATTGAAGGACAAAAAGAGAGAAAGGAAGGAGGGAAAGGGTGAGAGAGAGTGTGAGAGATAGTGAGAGAGATGGGTAGAGAAAGAGGGAGAGTGAGGGAGATATGAGGGAGAGAATGAGAGAGAAATAAAGAGAGAGACAGGGGTGGAATGAGTGTGAGACAATTAAAGAGAGAGGGGCAACATGGAGAGAGGGAGAGGAAAGAGGGAACAAGAAAGAGAGATGGTGAGAGATGAAGGTTGAGATAAAGAGTGAGAATGAAAGAAAGAGATGTAGTGAGAGACAGAGAAAGAAACAAGTGGAGAGGGGGCAGAGGAACAGAGAGAGAGGAAAGAGAAGGAGAGAGGGAGAGGGAGAGAAAGATAGACAAGGAGAGAGAGAGAGAGAGAGAGAGATATATATATATATATATATATATATATATATATATATATATATATATATATATATATATATATATATATGGCAAAAGAGAGATGGAGAGTGGGAAAGAGAAGAATGGGGGAGAGGGGGGGCGAGAGAGGGGGGGTAGAGAAGAGAGTGAGAATGATAGAAAGAAAGAGGGAAACATAGAGAGGAGGAGAGGGCGGAGAGAAAGGGACGGAGATAAGGAATCATGGAGAGAGAGAGGGGGGAGAGAAAGAAAGAAGCAGAGTGATGGAGAAATAAAGTAGGAGGTGGAAAAAGAGCAAAGGTGAGGGAGAGAGAGAGAGAGCAAAGGAGAGCGATAGAGTGGGGGAATAAAGTGAAAGTAAAGTAGTGAGGGAGAGTTGTAGAGATAGAGAGGGATAGAAAAAGAGGAGGTAGAGAGAGAGAGGAGAGAGAATGAGAGAGGGGGGAAGATAATGTAAGAGAGAGGGGGAGAGAATGTGAAAAAGAAAGAGAGGGATAGAGGGAGAGGGGGAGAGAGGGAGAGAGGGAGAGGGGGAGAGAGGGAGAGGGGGAGAGAGGGAGAGAGGGAGAGGGGGTGAGAGGGAGAGAGGAAGAGAGGAAGAAAGATGGAGTGAGAAAGAGAAGGAAATAAATAGAAAGAGGAGGGAGAGAGGGAGGGAGAGAGATATATGGAGAGGGAGGGAGGGAGAGTGGTAGAAAGTGAGAAAGATAGAGTGAGGGATAGAAAGCATGGAGGGTGAGAGAGAGGGAGAGAGAGGAGAGAGAGAAAGAGAAAGTGGGGAATAGATAAAGAAAGAGAGGGCAAGAAAGAGGGATAGTGATAGGCAGAGTAAGTGAGGAAAAGACATAGAGAAAGATAGAAGAGGAGAGAGGAAGAAAGAGAGAAGGATTGGAGGATATAGAAAGAGAGAAGAGTGATAGGAAGACAAAGTGAGGGGAGAGAAAGAGGGAGAGGGAGAGAGGGAGAGAGAGAAAGAGGAAGAGAGGGGTAGAGAGAGCACGAGAGAGAAAGAGTGATAGGAAGAGAGAGGGAGAGAAAGTTAAAAAGTGAGAGGGAGAATGAGATTGGGAGAGGAATAAAGTGAGAGAGGGAGAGGCATAGATTTGCATAAGCAGAGATGGTAAAAGATAGATATTGTGGGAAGAGTGAGAGTGAGATGGAAAGAGAGAGAAAGAGGGAGAGAGAGTAAAGGTGGGGAAGAGGGAGAGAAAGAAAGCAAAGGGGGCAAGGAAGAGAGAGAAAGGGTGAGAGAAGATGGAGAGAGATAGAGAGGTAGAGATTGACATATGGAGGGTGAAAAAGATGGATAAAAAGAAAGAGTGGGAGAGTAATGAGGGGCAAAGAGTGGGAGAGAAAGAGAGTAACAAGGGGAGAGCCATAAAGTGTGAGAGAAGAGGGAGAAAGATAGAGATGGATAGATAGAAAGTGAGGGGATAGAGATGGATCATTACAAAAAGAGAGAAAGATTAGAAACAGTAGGTAAAGAGAGGTAGTTGAAGTGAGGGTAAGATAGAGAGAGAGAGAGAGAGAGAGAGAAGAAGATGAAGAAGAAGAAGAGGGAGAGGAAAAAAGATACATGGGAGAGGAAGAGATAGATAAAGGGAGAGTGACGAGTAGTGAAGGATAAAGAGAGCGACATGGTAGAGGGAAACCTAGAAAGAGAGATGGAGAAGGAGGTGGGGAGAGAGTGGGAGGAAGAGAGAGAGAGAGAGTGTGTGTGTGTGTGTGTGATATAGGGATAGAGAGGCAGAAAGATGTGGAGGAAGAATGGTAGGAGAGGGAGAGAGAGAGAGAGGAGATTGAGAGCATGAGAGAGAGAGAGGGAGAGAGAGAGAGAGAGGGAGAGAGAGAGAGGAGAAAGAGTTAGAGATAAAGAGATGAAGATGGAGAGATTGAGTTAGAGTGAGGGAGAGATGTAGTTAGGTAGAAAGAGATCAAGATAAAGGATGAGGGGGGGCAATGGGGGAGAGGGAGAGACACTTAGGGAACAAGTGGGGAGAGAGAGACAGAGGAATAGAGGAAGAGAGAGAGGGAGATGGACGGAAAGAAGAGGAGAAAGTGAGGGAAAGAAGAGAAGAAAGTGAGGGAAAGAAGAGGAGAAAGTGAGGGAAAGAAGAGGAGAAAGTGAGGAAGAAAGTGGTTGGGGGAGAAAGAGAAGGAGAGAAAGAGAGAAACTAGTAGAGATAGGGTAAGAGAGAGAGAGAGGAAGGAAGAGAGAGATGGAGGGAGAGAGATAGAGAGCGGGAGGAAGAGAGAGAGAAAGAGAGGTAGGGAGTGAGAAAGATAATGAGAGAGATATAAAGAGATGGAGAAAGGAAGAGAGAAATATAAAAAGTTGGAGAGGGAGGGGGAATGAAAAGAGAGAGGGGGAGAGAGATAGTGAGGGAGAGGGGGAGAGAGATAGTGAGGGAGAGGGGGAGAGAGATAGTTAGGGAGAGGGGGAGAGAGATAGTGAGGGAGAGGGGGGAGAGATAGTGAGAGAGAGGGGAAGAGAGAGAGGTAGTAGAAGAGGTGGAGAGAGAGAGGTTGTGGGAGAGGGGAGATAAAGAAAGGGTGAGAGAGAGAGAGAGAGAGAAGGAGAGAGATATAGAGAGAGATGGGGGCATTGAGAAGAAGGGAGAGAGAGAAAGAGGGGGGAGGAGAAAGATAGTGAGTGATAGGAAGAGTGATCTAAATGTGGCTCAGGTGTCTATCTATGGTTGACTAGAATTGCAGAATAAATTGAAGCTCTAAATAAAAATAACTCTACGAATCTAGTACTATCATCTAATAGAAAAAAATTGTTAATAATTGGGTCAACTTCAAATCAGATAATAATGATCAGATAGAATAATATCATTCAAGATTAGTGATAATTGGATATGCTCATAAAGAAGAAATCAACTTTAATAATATCTTACCTTTAATGGTCCATTTTGCTACAATTAGAGTAGTGTAAATATCTACACGCGCACACGCACACACACGCACACGCACACACACACACATATATATATATGTATAGATATTTATTTATATATAGATATTTAAATTTGTTTATATATGTATATTTACACATTTATAAATATGTATAAATATACAAATATATATGCATATATAAATATGTATATATATATATATAGATACATACATAAAAAAGAATATACATATATCTATACATAAAAACATCTGTGTGTGTGTGTGTGTGTGTGTGTGTATTTATATTGAAATATATATACATACATACATATATATAACTATTCCTATATAAATCTAAATAAATAATTAAATTTTTATATATAGATACATATACATATAATAAATATATTTTTATATGTACATATATTTATGCTCTCAAATATGTTTATGATATATATTTATTATTTTTGCTTTATTTAACAAATGATTTGATATCGTTAGTTGGATGGTTTGCACAAGAACAACCTCCCAAACTTGGTTTTGAACCTCACCTCTATATTAATTACAAAGTTTAAAATTGATTTTAAAACCTTTGAGATATTATTATTAAATGGAAAATTGCAGAGGAAAAATTGTGTTTCTAAATTTTTTTGGCTCCAAAATGAAAATAATTTTCTTAGATATCTTTTTTTAATTTTAAAAAATGACAAAAATATAAATATTTTCATTTAGGCTCCCTTAAAACATAAATTATACAAAATTTGTGATAATTATATTTATGTGTCCCAAAATGAAAATATTTAAGTTTTGCGAGCTCTAAATCGGAAAACTAATTTTAAAAAAAACAAAAAAAAGTTTTTTGATAAAAGAAACTACATTTTTAATTAAACAAAAATATTAGGTTCCAAATTCAAAAACCACACTTTTATTAAGATGCTTTTAATTTCCAAAAAGTGGTTTATTTCTTTTTTTTTTATTTTTTTTAATTTTCAATGTATAAATATAAACACACACACACACACATATTACCTATATATAAACTTCATATATAAACTTATATATCTATATATATACATAATATATAAACTTATACACACACACACACACACACACAACCTATATATACACTTCATATATAAACTTATATATCTATATATAAACATATATGTATATATATATAATATGCTATATATATATATATATATGAATATAATTTAATATGTAAATGTGTGTGTGTGTGTGTGTAACCTTATATAGCATGTATATATATATATAGGTGTGTATATGTATGTGTATATATTTATTTATTTATTTATTTATAGACACGCACGCACACACACATGTGTGTGTGTGTGCGTGCGTGTGTATAAGTGTATGTGTGTATTGATATATGTATATATAAAAATATATAACTATGTATATATTTTTATTTATGTTTAAACCTATATATATATATATATGCATATATATATATATACTTACATAAATATATACACATTTATAATTCTTTATCTCTAAATATGTATATATAAACCTTTAAAGCATATATATTAGTTTATGCTATATATACACACACATATATAAAGATATATATAGATGTATATATATATGTATGTGTCTATAAATGTGTATATCTATATATATCTATAGATGTATTATTACACCTATATGTATAGTGTGTGTGTGTATATATAATACATATATAAATATATATTTTAGTGTGTCGGTGTGTGTATAATTTAATATAAAACTTACATCTATATTTCTATTTATTTAGATATAAACCTATATAGCACATATATAAAGGCACACACATTTATCTAAAAAACAATATATGTTTATACAAACATATATATCTATGTATACATACATACATACATATATATATATATATATATAGTTATATATAAAAATGTGAATATACATATATATATAATATGGATAGATATATGGACACATATACATATATCAACATATATAGATATATACAAACATATCTTTATATGTATTTATCTATATACTTCATAGGTTTATACATACATATATAGATATATTGATCAATACATTTGTATATTAAGTGTGTGTGTGTGTAAACACACACACACACATTTCTCTATAAACCTATATATATACTTAATATATAAACTTGTGTAGATATATATAAATACACTTTAATATATAAATGTGTGTGTGTGTGTGTACTTTGATATATAAACTTATATATGTGTGTGTGCATGTGTGTGTGTGTGTGTGTATTAGGTGTGTGTGTGTGTGCGTGTATACCACCATGGATTTATCACAATGTTTTGGGCATTAATTAATAATATTCATTCACCATCCCATGGCCATTTCCTAATAATGTGACCCTTTATTAAAGACAAGAAGATAAATACACGAAGCCATAGTCACTTTACTTTGTCACAACTTCATTTTATAGAGACATTAGACCTAATTCATATTCATTTCTAGCACCATGATATTATATTATAAAAAAATTAAAATACAATCCATAGTCACTACTACTTTCTAGAATCACAACCTCAAGCTTTATAGATGAAGACTAAATTAATGACTTTCTTCTAAAAGTCATGACTTCTTACTTAGAGTAATATAAAATTACTCGAGTATAAAAGTAAAAGATAAAGAAATTCAAAAATATCTTTTTTATTCTTCTTCCTCTCCCTCCATGCAACAAGTAATGCCAAATTATCTACCAACCCCTATGACAAATTTTACTCTCCATAGGGATTCCACAAGAAAATAAGGGATGCAAGACTATTGTAATCCCTAGAGTTGGGGGGGGGGGGAATCTCCAACCCTCTATTTATAGAATAGATTCAGAAATTTATACCTAAATAGCATAGGTCTAGGGTTTGTATAATTTGAATATATGTGATGTAACATTGATTTTTATATATGAATTAATGTGTTTGAATTATTTTGTGTTATAGATATTGATAAATAATGATAAAATAGAATTTTAATTAGGGTTTTGATTATTAGTAGATTTTTTTGAGAAAGTCATGGTGAATAGTAACTAGTAAACCATAAGGCTAACTCAAACTTATGCCAAAACTCAAAATTTGAGTATGTAAATCACTGCGAGTATAGTTTTTATGAAGCCAAAAGTATGAATATTTTACATCTCAATCCATTATACATGTCTTAAAAGAACTAGTTCAAGATTGAGATGGATGTTATATAAAATCTTCTCCTAAGAGATTCACCTTTAGTGGATGAGTCACATCATCATCATCAAAAAGGATGATGATAGGTAATTCTCATGACAAGCATAAGTGTATTGTGACTTGTAAGGTGATGATAGCCTTTGCAAGTTACTTTTACCAAATGATTCCTACTGGTGAACTTTGAGAGAAGTGTATATTAATTATATTTGTATGATGCTTATGAAGTCAAAAAAAATAATACTTACAAACCATATCAATCTTTGATCTTTATAATACTTGAAGTCAAATAATAAGAGTGTACATGCAAAGAAATTATTAAGGGTAGTTGAAAAAGTTACTTTAAATATGTGAGATTGTGAATGTATCTTGATAAAAGATGAATTATTGTCTTGGTGATGATATACTGAGAAAAAACTATGAGTTGATCATTATTGGGAATAGCTTAATAGTAACAACTATCTTGTTTGGCATTAAAGCACTGAGTCATTGTACAACACCCCAACCTTTATTCTATGTCCAACACAAAATAATTTGAGCAACTTAAATATTATCACATAAATTAAATAAATAAATGTATGGACCTAAGATTATCTAATAATCTGAATATCAATTTTACTGAAAATAGGTTATCTTATTGTTAAATAACCAAATTACAGATACAAATTTCATGTGATCGACATCTAGATAAAAGTCATTTTTACTACTTGTATGACCTATGTACTTAGAAATCTCTATTGATGAGATTTTTTTTAATTAAAGAGCTTTTGAGATATTACCTAACTAAATAAAATAAGGTGGCATAATAAAGTCATAATATAACAAGACTAATGCCTTATTATACTATATATTTTCATAATTCTTGGAAAGTTTTATCTCATATATACTTCATATTTTATCTTGATAATAATTTATATTTGATGGTAAGATTTTTTCTTTTCTAAGTATTTGATGGATTATCAACATAACATTGTAAATTTTTTCCATGATTATAACTATGATTAATCCTTATTTATGTCTATGAGTTTGGGATGATGTTGATTGACTTTATGAAATCATTCAAACCCTATTAGACTTAATTGATTATTTTTCATCAAAAATTTAATAATTTACTCTACACCAATGATCCAAAATTGATAATCTCTTTTTAAAATGTTAAATATTCTTTTAGATAACTTCTAGTTATATGGTATAATTAAAAACAATTATGAGTCTTTTACATAATTTCTGATTATACTTTTGTGATTTTGTAATTTTATTTTATAACTTGTTATTATGAGTATCCCTAGCTTCTGGATATGTATTTGTATTTTTATTTCATAATATTGGGTTATGAGTATGCCTAGCTTCTAATTATCTATTTATATTTTTATCTTATGATCTTTCATAACTTCTTGTTATAAGAAGTGATATTATTTTCAATAATTTCTAAAAAGAAACAAATCTTAAATAATATTTACATATAATTATGCATTCAAATAATGTTGACAATAGGTTGTGAAACTATTATAAATATAAAACTAAGATAAATATATTTCTTTCTTGTATATGAAAAAAAAGAATTGAAAAGAGAAAGAGGAAGATGGAGATAGAGAGAGAAGAGAGCTTCTCATTCAATTATCAATATAAGCGATTATAAGTATATTTTACATGCTTACAAAAGATGGTTCCATTTACTCATCTTAATGGTGAGTTGTAGAAAGCATAAACTATGAAAACCATTCATAAATGTGAATGCTGTCATTCACCACTCCCGAAAATATTACATTTATAACAAATTAGCAAATTTTGAAAATATAACGTGTGTGTGTGTGTGTGTGAACATTGAGTTATAATATGTTAATAAAGCTTATTTCAACAAATATTATCAACTTAAAGATTATTGGCCATAAAAATGTTTGCTATATAAATTATAATAATATAATTATAAATTTATAGTTCTTTATAATTTAAATAGCCCATTGAGTCATTTTAGATACAAAATCCATAATATTAGATTGATTTTTTCCATTCATAACAATGCACATTTTTAAATATATTACTTTTTTATCAAATTTATTAATTTTAGGATAGAACAAAATGGTTTCATGAATTTAATATAGTATGGATAAACTCAAAACATAATTATGAAATTCATTTGATACTAATTTAAATAGTCCAAATTTATAATGATACATAATTTATAATGATACTAATTTTGTCTAGGAATGTGGCACTTGATTTGCATTGAGTTGGTGATATGGAGTTGATCATATTTCTTGACATATTGGATGATGGAACCTATAATATCAAAGCATATTTTATACATATGATGTCAAAGCATATTTTTGGCATATGAGTTTAAAACACAAATTTTCTCACAAAATATGGAAATTAGATGAACAAAATAAAAAATAAATTAAATAACATATTATGAATTAAATTTCAATCGAATTAAATTTCAACTAAAAAACTTTTTAACAAACATTGAGATAAGATAAAAGTGCACATAATATTGTTTATGAGAAAAATAATTTTAAATATATAGTTAATAGATTTTTAGTATTTCAAACTTTATTTAAAATGCATGTAAAAATGATGAAATTTAATCATCTAAATACATGCTCAATTAGTAGGTCATAATGCTCCAAAATAAGTGGTGTGATAACAAATTTGTGATGAGATAGAAATAATTAACAAAATTATAATGGTTAAAATATTAGCTAAAATAGACTAACAAGCATTTATGGTGAGATCATTTAATCAAAGGTTATATAAATAACAAGCTAAAAAAAACATTTCTCGGATAAATTATTTAGTACAATGTGACCAATTTTAAGAATTAATTAACCAATCTAGAATTGTTCAAAAGTTAATTGAATATGCTTGTGAATAGACTCTTTTCATTAGAATATTTGCATATTTATTTTTCAACATTGAACAATTGTATAGATTAGAATTATCTATTAAAATATTTAAAAACACTATTAAATAATTTTAAAATTATAATTAATAGATTTTTAAAAGTTTTAATTTCAATTAAAATTTCTAAACTACAAGGTATGGTTGTTAAATGCCATGTTTATGGTAACTGCTATAACAATATTAATAGCAAAAAAATAATGATCAAAATGGATTGAAAGATATATGACTATAATAATATTATTAGCAAATATATAATGATCTAAATTTAACATAAATATATTTATTATTATTAGAATATTGGTTATTAGAATATTAATGTATGGTTATTTACAAGTATTAGTTGTTTTACTAAAGGGAGCCTTTGGAGAAAACAAGAAAAAATGGGTTTGATAAAATTTTTAGTAAATTATACATGATTTCAACATTATAATTAACATATTTTGAAATATAAAAAAAATTAAATAACATATATTTATGAATGGAAAGTAATTATTATTTGAATATTATTCTTTCAATAAAAAATATCATTGACAATTAAGGGCTGAAATAATATTGGTGAAAAATAAAGAAGTTTTAAAATCTAATTAAATAAATTTAAAATTATTCATATCAAAAGAGGTTATAATAAATAAATAAATAAATAAATATATATATATATATATATATATTGTTGGGGACCGATACACGTATAGAAATAATCTAGCTGAGAAGAGAGACAATATTTACGTGGTTCGGCAATAGCCTACATCCACCGGAGCTGCTGTTTTACTTCTTGAGAGAAAAAAAAAACCTGACAAATGGACTCTTTATTTCTTCTCTATTCTCTCTCTCTTTTCTACACTTCTGCACACACAAATTTTCTTTTCTTCTGAGTATTTTTTCTCCTCATTACAACCCTTACATTTATAGCAAAAATGGGAAGACAAAAGTCTTCTTTGTTGACTATAATCACCCACCATTATTGAACAATGGAGGGGGTGGTAGAGAGTTGGTGGTGCAAGTCTACTTTGTTGACTATAATCACTCACCATTATTGAATTTGTCTTCAATCATAACAAACTCCCACTTGAAGACAAATGAGATCATGTCTTCAAACAAATGTCACAGCAACTCCAAGTTGTGCTTTTAAGTACAGAGTCCAACTGAAGTTGCACACAACTTCAGTTTGTTAGTAGTAACTACTTTTGTGAACATGTCTGCTGGGTTTTCTGTTTTTCGAATCTTCTCAAGCATCAGCTGTCCACTATCAAGAAGATATCGAATAAAATGATATCACAGCTGTCTGTGTTTTGTTCTTGAATGAAAGGTTGGATTCTTTGAAGAAAAATAGCACTCTGACTATCACTGTGCAGAATGCCTTTTTCATGCTTCTTTCCTAATTCTTCCAAGAATGACTGCAACCAAACAATTTCCTTTCCTGCTTTGGTTATAGCAATGTATTCGGCTTTTGTAGTTGAGAGAGCAATAATCTTCTGCAACTTAGAAGCCCACGATACAGTTGTGCCACCCAGCGTATACACAAATCCAGTAGTACTTTTCCTGCTGTCAACGTCACCTGCTAAATCAGCATCTACATATCCCTGTAGCTTTAAACTTGCTTTTGTAAAGCATAGTGACATATCTGAAGAGCCTTGTAGATACCTCAAAATCCACTTAACTGCTTTCCAATGCTGCTTTCCTGGATTACTCATGTATCTGCTCACAGCTCCCACTGCTTGTGCAAAATCTGGTCTTGTACAAACCATGGCGTACATGAGACTACCAATAGCAGATCCATAGGGTATCTTCTCCATATATTCATGCTCTTCTTCCGTCTTTGGTGACTGCTCCTTAGTTAGTCAGAAATGATTAGCTAAGGGTGTGCTCACTGATTTTGCCTTGTCCATGTTGAACCTACTGAGCACATTCTTCACATTCTTCTTGTGAAAGTTTGAGAGTACCATTAGTCCTATTTCTAATGATTCTCATACCAAGGATTTGCTTCGCAGCTCCCAAATCCTTCATCTCAAATTGTTTTGACAACTGCTTCTTCAGTTTGTTTATCTCCTTGATGCTAGACCCTACAACGAGCATATCATCCACATATAATAGTAGGATAATATAAGAGTTGTCAATATTCTTCATGTAACAACAATGGTCTACCTGCAATCTTGTGAATCCTTCACTAGGCATGAAGTTGTCAAACTTCCTGTACCATTGTCGCAGAGCTTGTTTTAGGGCATACAAGCTCTTCTTCAATTTGCAAACTAGATTCTCTTTTCCTTTTACTGAGAATCCTTGTGACTAGTGCATATAGATATCATCCTCCAAATCACCATGAAGGAATGTAGTCTTTACATCTAACTGCTCAAGATGTAAATTCTCTGTAGCCACAATTGCCAACACTAGCCTGATTGTGGTCAACTTTACAACTAGAGAGAAAATATCGGTGTATTCAACACCCTTTTTCTGTTGAAACCACTTCACGACCATTCTAGCTTTGTAGCATTTGCTACCATTGTGTTCTTCCTTAATTCTGTACACCTATTTGTTTTGTAAAGCCTTCTTTCCTTTTGGAAGCTCAGTCAGCTCCCATGTCTGATTTGACCTCAGTGAATCCATCTCATCTTGCATGGCTTTCTCCCACTTGATCGAATCTTCAATTTGCAAAGCTTCATCATAGCTTTCTGGTTCACCATTATCTGTCAATAGAATGTAGTGTAGAGATGGTGAGAACCGCTGTGGTGGCCTGATTGTCCTTGAAGATCTTCGAACAGTGGTAGTTGGTGTACTTTGTCTGATCTGTGGATCATCATTCTTTTGATCCTCGATTTGATCAGTGATGACTCAAGTAACATCAAAGTCAACAACTTCGATCTTCTTTGGTTTCTCCTCAGGTTTAGCTTGTGAGCTATCTTTGTACAGAACCTATTCATTGAATATCACATTTCTACTTCTGATGATTTTGTGATTTTTATCATCCCAAAATCGATAGCCAAATTCTTCATCTCCATAGCCAATGAAGAAACACTTTTTAGATTTAGCTTCTAACTTATTACGATTAGTAGAATCAATGTGAACATATGATACACGGCTAAAGACTTTTAAATGGGAAAGATTTACCTTCTTTCCACTCCAAACTTCTTCTGGTAGATTGAACTTCAGAGGAACTGACGGTCCCCTGTTAATCAGATTGGCAACAATGTTAACTGCATCAACCCAAAAACATTCAGGCAATCCTGAATTCAACCTCATGCTTCTGGCACGTTTGTTGAGAGTTCCTGTTCATGCGTTCAGCTACGTCATTCTGTTGCGGTGTTTCGGGAATAGTCTTCTGAAATCTAATCCCATTTTCAGCACAGAATTCTGTGAACCCTCCGTCAATGTATTCTCCGCCATTTTCTGACCTCAGACATTTCAACTTCAAGCCGGTTTCATTTTCAACCGTGGCTCTCCACTTCTTGAAAGTGTTAAATGTATCGGATTTATTTTTCAAAAAATAAACGCATACTTTTCTGTTGGAGTCATCAATGAAGGTAATATAATACCTTGATCCTCCAAGAGAGGTGACTAGGGAAGGTCCCCACAAATCTGTGTGCACTAACTCCAACTTTGTAACCTTTGGAGTTTTTCTGCTTTTCAAGAAACTAACCTTTTTCTGTTTCCCAAAAATGCATCCTTCACACATGTTGAAATTGGTTGATTCAAACTTTGGTAGCTTACCCTTGGATAAGAGTACCTTCATTCCTTTCTCGCTCATGTTACAAAGCCTTTGATGCCACAAGTTTGCATTTGCATCAGCAATTGCAATAGTATCTCGTACGCTTGAAGTCATGTAGAGAGTACCTGTTTTCGTGCCTCGAGCTACTACCATAGCTCCTTTGGTCACTTTCCATGTACTGCCAGTAAATAATACCGAATGCCCACCAGCATCGAGTTGTCCTATAGAAATTAAGTTCCTCATGAGCTTAGGAACGTGTCGCACCTTCTGTAGGAACCATGCACTTCCATTGGGCAGCTGTATTCGAACGTCTCCCATACCTTCTATATCCAATGCTTCTCCGTCTGCTAAGTAGACCTTCCCGAAATCACCAGTGACATAATTCTGCATGATTTCTCGGTGTACTGTAGTATGAAAAGAGGCTCCTGAATCCAACACCCAAGATTCTATTTGGCTGTCAACTGAAAGGAGCAGAGCATCTTGGAGATTCTCTGTTGTAGCATTGGCGGAGTCATGTACGTTCTTCTTCTTTGCTTCTTTACATTGGTTTTTGAAGTGGCCAGTCTTTCCACAGTTCCAACACTCTACATGTTTTCGGAGCCTTGATTTACTTCCGCCTCTTCGGGACTTTAACCTGTCCCGATTTGAGCTTCTATTTGCAGCTCTATCTCTCATCTCGAGATTTAAGGCGGAACTGGAAGTTGATGGTTCGCCTGCATCTCTTCTGCGAACATCCTCACTTAGTATATGGTCTCGAATATCTTGATACTTCATTTTGGTTTTGCCATAAGAATTGCTAACAGCTGTTCTCATGGCCTCCCAGCTTTTTGGCAATTGAGCCAAAGCTATCAACGCACGTACTTCATCATCAAATTCAATTCCGACTGAGGCTAGTTGATTGATGATGGTGTTGAACTCGTTGAGGTGTTGAATGACTCGAGTTCCTTCTGCCATTCTCAAATAGAACAGCTTGTACATAAAATGCACTTTATTGTTGGCTGATGGCTGCTCGTACATATTTGACAGAGCTCTCATCAGATCTGCTGTGGTTTTCTCCTTCCTCACATTATGTGCAACTGATCTGGACAATGTGAGTCGAATGACTCCCAACACCTGTCTATCAAGAAGATTCCAATCTTCATCTTTCATATTAGCTGGCTTCCTTACTGAGAGTGGAAGATGCAGTTTCTTCCCATAGAGATAATCTTCTATCTGCATTCTCCAGTAGGAAAAATCTGTGCCATCAAATTTCTCAATACCAGTGATTTTAGCTTCCTCTCCTGCCATATCTTCAAAATTGACTCTGAATTTGAAGAAACAGAGATCACCGTTGCGTCTGGGACACTCAAATTAGCTGAGGAATCTTGTGGTGCCTTCTAAAATTTATTTCGATCAACTTTCGAAATAATGAAAATTTTGAAAAAATGTCCGATCCTCCAACCTCCCTCTGATACCAGTTGTTGGGGACCGATACACGTATAGAAATAATCTAGCTTAGAAGAGAGACAATATTTACGTGGTTCGGCAATAGCCTACGTCCACCAGAGCTGCTGTTTTACTTCTTGAGAGAAAAAAAAACCTTACAAATGGACTCTCTATTTCTTCTCTATTCTCTCTCTCTTTTCTACACTTCTGCACACACAAATTTTCTTTTCTTCTGAGTATTTTTTCTCCTCATTACAACCCTTACATTTATAGCAAAAATGGGAAGACAAAAGTCTTCTTTGTTGACTATAATCACCCACCATTGTTGAACAATGGAGGGGGTGGTTGAGAGTTGGTGGTGCAAGTCTTCTTTGTTGACTATAATCACCCACCATTGTTTAATTTGTCTTCAATCATAACATATATATATATATATATTTATATAGGCATAACTATATATATCTAAGTTTATATCTATATTTATCTATTTTTTGAAATACTCTTATACATACATGCATAGATATATACTATTACATACAAAGCATATACAACAAACTATCTATATATACATTCACACACATATATGCATGCATACCAACAACATAAACATCATATATGTATTAAACATACAAAAATGGTTTTAGAAATGTTTTTGCATGTTTGTGTGTATATATATATATATATATGTTGTTTATGTATCATCATGAAAATATATCAGAAAAATAGGTTATGTATATTACTATTTTATGTTTTTTTTGGATTATGTGGCATGTTGATGTGGATGGGATAAGGATAAATTAGAAAAAATATTTTATAGTGTGCTAAAACATAAATAGTTTTCGTTTTGTCTCAACCACAAGCTATTAAAAAATGGGTACTTAAAATTTTTTTTTTTATTTTGATGTATTGAAACCTATTTCTCCCTTTTTAATTCTTCCACAACTTACACACAAAAAAAATATAAGAAAATAAAATAATATTGTGAAACTATTATAAAATGTGAAACCAAGATAAATAAGATTTCTTTTTATATGACAGAAGAATTAAAAAGATAGAGTGGAAGATGAAGATACATATAGAGAGAGAAAATAAATTCTCATTTAATTTTAACATAAGTGAGGATAGGTATTTTTTATAGGCTAAAAAAATATGATTTCATTTACTCATCTTAATGGTGAGTTATGGAAATCATAAATTCTGAAAATCTTCATGAATATAAATGTGATCATTTGCTACTGATATAAATATTTTTTTATACTACTCCTCATTCAATTACCACCATTAAGAATATTGCTCATTATGATAGTGTGAGTAAAATCCAATGATATAAATACTTGTGAAGGAAAAAGAGTATAATATTCATATGATGTTGTTTATTGCTCTTCACCTATTAGGATTGCCTCATCAAAACTTTTCCAATAAAACCCAGTGAGACAAAACTTGAATGAAGGAAAAAAGAATTAATTATACGATCATCTTTTCATAAGCATGATTCACCTCATTTTGATATCTTTAAGTTGATTCATTCCAATCTTTTGTATTAGTTTCTAAAATATTGAGGTTGGCAATGATTTCATGAATAAGTCTATTATATTGTCATTTGAGTGTATTTGGTAAATATCAATTTCACCACTCTTCTACAATTCAATTTATAAAAAAAAATTAGAAAATATGTTTAATTTTATTTATTTTAGTATAACCTCCTTTGATATGTACAATGCATACATCATTATCTTCAAATAATATTAGTGAGCTATCTTCTATAGAAAGAAGTTAGCATGATTCTTGGATATCGATCTTAGTCATATACATGCACAACTCACTTTGTAAATTACTATAACCTTTGAATGATTCAATAATATAGCCATCATTATCTACTTAAAAGATCATCATGAAATAATAGGTTCATTAAAATTGATGCTTTGATTTTATTAGTAAATTTGATACATATTAGTTGTTCCTTAGAGGTAGCTCAATATATTCTTGATACCATTACATTACTATAGGATGAAGCAGAATTATACATGGCTAATAAATTGATAGAAAGAGTAATATCTAGGTGAGTATTATTAGAATAATACATAAGTACATTAATAGCATTAAGATATGATACTTCAGGACCAAATAATTTTTCACTCTTTTCACGTAGGTAATATGGACACTTTTTTGGATCAAGTGAATGGAAAAATTTTGGTGATCTAAAAATGTGTGGTTTATCTATATAAAAATATTTTAAGTTTTTCTAAGTATATGCCAATTGGTGAACTAAAACTCTAGTGGGGAAATACTTGATTTGTAGGTCAAGACAAAATTTTATTTTCTCAAGATCTTTCAACTTAAATTTCTTTTCAAATATTTTATTGTTCTTGTGAGCTCTTCATGGGTCTCAATAAAATATAGATCATCAACATACATAGAATTAATTACAAATCTAATTTCTGATTTCTTAATAAAGATGCATGAATATATAAGATTATTTGCATAGTCTTCTTTTAATATATACTCATTATGGTGATTGTACCGTAAGTATCCGAATAACTTTAAACTATATAGAAATAATTATTATTTGACTGAACATATATTTTTAGGCTTTGTATTATTTGTTTCAGTCAATTTAAATTCTTTAGGTATTTTTATACATATTTCATTATCTATGGATCCATTTAGATAAGCATATTCAATCTTTTAGAGACAACTAAGCTTATTAGAAATTGGAAAGTAGTTGTGTCCATAATAAAAAAATATATTTCCTCATAGTCAATACTAATTCTCTTTGAGAAATCTTGTATTACTAATCAAGCTTTATATCTTATTATCTTAGTTTTTTCATTGTGTTTTCATAGAAATACCTTTTTGTACCCAAAAAACTTTACACATCTAGATGTTTGGACTACATATCTAAAAACATTTTGTTATTAATGAGTTTAATTTTTCATACATATCTTTTTTTCATTTTAGTCAACCATTTCTATTTCATCATTCTTCCATATTTTGGGATTCTCATCATTTCTTATGATGTCTAATGTCATTTGGAAACAAACTATTATTGATAATAACTTTATTTCATTCCTATTTTTCTCTATTATGAATATAATAAATTTATATTTTAGAATTTTAGGTATAAGTGCTTCTTCAAGAGCTATTACTTTACCTTAAACCTCTTGAGGAGTTTATTGTTCATTATACATCCCAACAATGGCCTCTTCTTCATCATAGGGCACTTTTGGGCTTTCTATTTAGATTTTAGCAAATGCCTCTACAAGGGTTTTTTTATCATGTACCTCTTTGTGGGTATCAATTCTCATCTGTGTTATTTTTTTCTTGAGATTTATATTTTTTAGACAATAAGTCTCATTGCTTCGGGCATATTTTAAACTAATTTGCTAATTATTCTTCGAGAATATCATTTTGGCTAAAGTATTTGCAATCGAGATATGTGATTTTATTAGTTTATTTAAATCAATAAAAGCATCATGTAATTGAATTGCAAGATTTACAAAAAAATATGATTTTTTTTAACTTCTAGTCCACATTAATTTATATGAGGATCAAAATAAAATATTATAGATGTATTCCAAGTAATTTATCATCTCTTCTAGAACTAACTTATCTCCCCTAAATAGAGGATATATACTTTCATTAAAATGATAATTCACAAAGTTGGCTATAAAAACATCTTCTTTTAAAGGTTATAGATATCTTATGATAGGTAGAAAATGAAAACATGCTTATATCTCAAGTCTTCGTTGGGGACCTATTTTAGTGAAATGTGTAGGTACAATTAGTATATGGACTATGCAACCAAAAATTTATAAATGATAAATATTTGATTATTTGTCTAGTCCATGTTGTGAATGAGAATATTCATGGTAATAAATGATAAATGATAAATATTGATTGAATATGAATCAAGCTTGTAGTATACATAATAGCATGTCCCCAAGTATCCACCTTAAGAAGATTGGTGACTCAAATATGACTTTGCTAATTGGTGATCTAACTACTAATTTACTTTGTGAGAAACTAGTGCAAGCATATTCATTAGACAAAAGAATCTTATGGTTCTTTAGTGGATGCTCATGTGAATGTTCTATGATTCTTTACATCATTGAGGACACAATGTGATCTAGGATTTCATTCCATAAATCAATAGTCTTTTGGTTTTTGAACTTCTATCTGAAGTTATAAAACCAAGAGGTGATACAACTCATAAAAGAATACTAAAAATTTTGTTCATTGTAAGTTTCTTTTTAGAAATATTATGTGTTTAAAAGATATTTTATATTATCTTCATTCATAGTTTCAATATGATATGAATTTGTTTGGATATCTATAAAGCTGAGCAAGTTTTATATGGATTTGCTAGAATATAATCCTTCATTGATACAAAACTTAGATCCCTTTAGTAGCATTGTATTTTTTCTTCAATAGCCTTCAATTTATTTTAGTATTGGATATGGTACTTACATTGATATTAGTTAATGTTAAATATTGAAAGTGTTTTTTATCTAGAATAATTATGTGTGTGGTTCCATAGTCAGCAAGATATACATCACCCTCATTTATCTTGAGATTAATAACACATTTATTTTAGATACAACTAATATAAAAATAATAAATAATATGATTAAGGTAGATATAATAATGAAATGATATATTAATTAATTTAATAATTATCATTCAATAATAAAGTTATTATCATTCATCAAATAGTTAGGTTTTCACTAGAAGAAAATCTCTAGAAATTCATGTGAGAATTTCTTATTTTACATTATAAGTTACATATAATTATTTTATAATGTGTAGTATCATGTGATTTATTATAAATCATCATGTTGATTTATTTGAAATAAATTCAATAATTTTTACATGATTTAATTGAAATATATAATGAATTAAAGAAAAGTCATAAATTTGCCACCATTAAAATGACTTTTTGATAAATTTAGAAACTCATTTACTCAAATATTTTTATGAAAAAAGATATTAAAAGAATATATGACTATTTTTTAAATTAAAATATGTTGATCTATATATATAAAATCCTATGTGAAATATTTTGAAGCTATATGAATTATGTGATATTTTAGACCCTATATTAGTAATTTTAGAAAAATGAACATTGTGGAGGGAGTTTTGATGTAAATTTTAGTCCTATCAAATAATTAGAGTGTTATGACTACAACAACATCCATGTAAAAAGGGAATGGTATTCAATGAAAAGATTGACCCTAAACACCCTTACATATATGTTGTAGATTCTGTTATGTGGAGGTTGTGATTATAAGGTCAGAAGTAAGCATCTTTCATGGGTCTTCGGATCACAAGAGTAAGTATGTGACTTTCCCATTGGGGATCATAGTTGGGGTATAGGCTAGCATGTTAGTTTTTTTTGTCTTATTTTGGTCTAGTTGAGTCTCAATGTACATAAACTGTACATGTTCATGAAAATGATATATGATTGAAAAATGAATATTTTGAGAATCTGCACACATACACACCATGATTTATTGAATCTTGTAATATTTTCTTAAGTTTTTTTTATTGGATACTTATGTTCACCCATATTGTTTTTGAGATATAAGTAATGGTAAAAATTTCTCATGAAGTGAGGCATTAATGGTTGCTTTGGAAAGATTGAATCACTCAATGTGTGGTTTTGGCATCTTATGATATTATTGTTTGGATCCAAGAGACCAAATTATATAAAACTATTTGAAAAGTTTGTTTGAGCCCGTAAATATATATATATTTTGAGTTGTTGGAGGCACACTTCTTGCTGGTTTTGTGAAACTATGAGTGTTTTATAAGTTTGGTTGTGTTCTAAGTCATGCTGGATATACTATTATTCTTAGGAAAATATAATCTAGTTTGGTTGTGTTTTATAATCTAGCGCCTAGGAATCAAAACACATTATTTGTCATGCTATATGATGTGTGTGTAGCAAACATTGGTTGGTGTTATATTTAGTCAAAACATTATGGTTTTAGAGGAAGATCTAAATCCAAACAGAATATCAATTATTATCGCACATGACATGCATGTGCACATGAATAAGTGTTGGATTTGAAATTGAAAACAAAATAAAAGGATGAAATATAACAAAGAGACTAATATAATTGCTGCTAAAATGGCACTATGATTGTTTTAATTGATTTTTTATCTTGCTTCCCAAATTATAATTGGTTGATTGATTCTAGTGTCTCACCCCATGTAATTTCTTCGCATCTTATAGTACTAATGAATTTGGTATTTGGGAAACATTGTTTCATCCAAAATGGTGAGCATCCTGGATATCTACATGGAAACTAGTACTAGACAAAAACTAATATGTAAGGTTGTTGGATATATATTAGATATTCACTTCAAATTTAAAAATTGAGGAAATCTTGATAATGATGAATTAACAAATTATTTTGCTATTAGTAAATGAAGCCTTTGAGTTATATAGCCTTTAATTTGAGTCGAGATGATGATAACGAGGTGATTGTGCCCCTTGGAAAATTGGAATATCAAACCAATAATATCCAAAATAAGATTGTTATAAACGCATATTGTAGCTTTTGATTTTTGGATAAAAATGGTCAGGCAAAGCAAGGAAAAAGAATTAATAAAAACAAAGAAAAATTAAGTAATTTGTTATTATTCAAATTTTATCTCAACTAAACTTGTCACCAATATTTGAGATAAGAGAAGCTATATATTAGTTACTATAAAATTATAGTAATTTAAAAATTGTAAAAAGTGAAAAATATAAAAATATAGATTTTTTTGTAAGAATATAAAGATTTACAAATTTTGTGTTGTATAATGTTTTACACTTATTATAAAGGAAAAGATTATGCCTTAGTATGATGACAATAGATTTCATCTAATGATACTTGATCTCGAATTTGAGACTCATTAGATGCAGTCTCATTAACTTTTCAGGATAATGTTGTAAAGATATTAAGCTATCATATATCTCACTTGAACTGGAGACTTGTGCACTAGCTATGACTTATGTAATGTTGTTATTTTTTAAAATTTTCACTTATGGTTTTTTTTGTAATTATAAGATTTATAGTGTTAGAATTTATAAATTTAATTTGAATAACAATAATTTTTTAATATCATAATTTTATGATTGAAGTGCTATTCAAATTGCTTATAATGATGTCTTTCATGAACATACTATACATATTGAGATTGACTGTCACTTTACTTATCATCATCTACTTTAGGATACACTCACACTTCAGTCTATTCACTCTAGAGACCAGTTAATTGATATGTTTTCAAAATATCTTTCTCCAAATATGTTTTGAGCATTAGCTTCCAATCTCTAAATGGTTTCTCTTAAACCACCTGCAGTTTAAAGGTAGATATTAAAATATTGTTTTTACACTTGTGTATATGTCAAGAACAACTATGCATATATTAAAATATTATTTTTTATAGCTATGTATAGCCTATATATGGCTTTGCTTGTATATATAAAATTTGATGAATTTTTAGTTTCAATGAAGAATGTTTCTACATATTCTTTCAGGAACAATAAATAATCATTTGGGATTGTCTGATAAATGCAAATGTATTTGTTTGTTTACTAATTATACTCTAATATGACAATGGCAACATAAATTTTTATCTTTTAAATTAACCACGTTGTGCTAGTATTATTTATTTTAAGTACCAACGTTTTTCTTCATTCCCCATATAATTTTGTTATTTGATATGGTTTATTTTGTAATGGGTTGATGATTTAGTTTTTTAAAGTTAGTATTGTGTATAATTATTTTCAGGTATATTACAACACAAACCACATTATTTCCACTGCATGTTGGATAAATCTTCTTAAAATTACATACAATTCATTGGATTTACAACTACTAACTTGTGGGTGTAATAAGCTAATCTGCATTTGATTACTTGTCAGATTCTTACCATCAAAAAAAGTAATCTTAAATATGATAACATGTCTCAAGCAATTAACAAAATTTGTTTTCATTATGGTTGGACCAAGATCTGAATTTACAAAGAGTAACTATTGTGAATATAATATTATTTTTTGTCCAACATATGTTTAATGTTAGTTATTTCTTTCCAATTTAAGTCAATAGTGAATCATCAAGTATTCTTCCCATAAATTTTTATTTGGAGCATGAATACAAAATATTTTTGTAAATCAACATTCCAAGTAATTGTGCTCAATGTACAATAACTCCCAAAAAAAAAAGAATAATTATAGTTTGAGACCCAATTCAAAAATATTTATGATTTGGCTTCCAAATCAAATGTTTTTGTTAAACATTTACTTGGAATGTAATGTAAATAAATTTTTTTTTACTTTTTATTTTTAACACTTTTAAAAGAGAAAGGAATACAAATGACTTTATTGTGCTTATCTTCCTAAATATATAAATATTGATAATTCTTTACCTTTTTATTATGTTATATAAATATGCAACTTTCCCACTTAAATTATAAAAATTCTTATTAAAAAATATTTTCTTTGTATCCACTTTTAAAAGGGATAGAAACTAGAGTTAATATTTGAAAAAAAAACATATTTAGATATAAAATTTTAATCATTACATGTCTAGTTAATTTAAGTTTTAAAAAATAAAAATTAAGTTAGCACACATCAATCTTTTCCAATTACTAGTGAATCAACTTGTATCTATAATGATACTCTTAGATAATGAGTTGCTTACTTGTCTAATGTTGAACTCACTCACTCATAACTAAGATAAATTTGTTGTTTCTTCAAGCATGTCATCAGTGGGAGGTATTATATCAATGCATATTATTTTGGAAAACCTATTTCTAAAGAAACAATGAGAAAAGAGAAAGGATAATATTTTTATGGTGACCTTATTTCTAAGAAATGTCATAGGTGTATCCCTATGTGGACACAAAGTGACAGAAAAAAAACATTATTTTAATGACAAGTCATTAAATATAAATGAAAGAAAATGTCACCATAATAAGATAAATTATGTGAAAAGGGATTGTTGTTTATGGAAAAGACTATAGCAAGAACATACAAGAAGAGATAAATCATAAAGAGAGAGAGAGACTAATGTCACCTTGGAAAATGATGTGATGATGGTTATATAAGATAATTTTATTAATCATTATCGTATGAGGGTGATTGACTTATTGACATAAAATCTTCATTTCACATTACTCTGAATTATGATTTTGTTAATCCACACACAACTAGTGACTATGACATTCTAAAAATGTTTTATAATGAGATATCACATTAATTGGACATGGAAGATATATCTTTGTATATGAAGACAAGATATTAGTTGATATTGAATGATGGTTGGTACATGCCAGACATTCATGTGAACTTAAAGTTTGAATGCATATTAATTGACTTGAGATACATGAGTCATTTTGGTGATAATAGTGAAAACTAACCAATTGCTCATTAGTCATTATGTGGCGCATGAAGAAGAGTACATTGTATGTTACTCATGCAAGAGTTCCTGTAGACTAGTTAATTGTTATTCATCATATGACTGACATTAATCTATATGTGGAAAGTGGGCCGGGCAGCCTAGGTATGGCCCGAGACATGGCTCGACAATGTCATGTTGGGCCCGACTAAATGCGTCAAACACGGACTGGGTTTTCCAGGTCCAACTAGGATGGCATACCGTGCTAGGCACAACAAGCTACAGTACTATGCCATACATGGCACGACCTAGTTCTTGGGAGGGTAGGCCCAAATGGGCCAGCAACATCAATTTTGTCGGGTTTGGCCTAGTTTGGGTTAGGTTGGGTCCGTCAAAATTTTAAAATCCATAGGTTTTCTTCACCGCACTTTTGCGCCACCGTTCCACCGTCGCTTGTCGGGCATGCCAAGTCTCACCAATTGGGCGTCGGCCCATCTTCCCCCATCGGGGTTGCTCGATGCATGGGGATGTTGTACTGTGCCCATGTGCTAGGCGTGTCGTGTCGTGCCAGTCAAGGCACGCGGGCCAAAAACTTTCAACCCAACATGGG
>JAREIK010000307.1:112500-200000 GCA_029783825.1 Sapria himalayana | reverse complement strand
TGGCATGATCTGGGTCTAGGTACAGTTCTTGACCATGTCATGCCGGGCCAGTCACGACTCAGTTGGGCCATGCCTCGGGGTCAAGCCATGCCTGGGCCACCCAACCCACCTGCCACCTTTATGTTGTATTGATGGTGTTGTCATGATATGCCCGGGCCGCCCAACCTTAAGATTTTTTTTTTCCTTACTACACAAAATCAAAGTATTATTTTTAGGTTATTTTTTCCTATTTTTTCCAAATAGTACACTAAAAACTAATTTTTCAAAAAAAAAATATAAAAAATATCCAAAACTGGTTGCTCAAAATATATCTATGTTTGGAATTTCTCTTAGGAAAAAAAACATCTATCAATAGTTGTATATAATCTTAATTCAATTAAGGTTTCTAAATCTCCTAATATGATCTATAACTTATCTATTCTACTAATAATTATAACATTAATATAAATTGCTCTAAGATTACTTTGGCTAATGTGCTACATTTCATGATCTATGCACAAAATTAATCTTTGTCCTTGATTAAAGTCCATGTGTTTTTTCTATATTGATATCGTACTCGATGTATATGTGAATAAATGTGTTTTTCACATCAATTTGTGAGATCCACTATATGTCAGAATTGATGATGATAAAAAAATGTAATAGAAATTGTATCTAATAGGTACATCTTATCCTTGTAATTTGATCCTTGTAAAATAAATCTATATATTTGTATGAAATCTCTAACCAAAAATGGTATTTTAGCCTAATCTATATTATCATAAATTCTTCTCTTCGATGTGATATCCACTTTAGTAAAATGCATATTTTTTTTCAAATAACGAGATAACAATTCTCTAGTTTTATTAAAGTGAATGGCATTTATGTCTTCCAACAAAATTTATTATCATTTAGGATGAGAGTGTCTTAGAAGTCGAAAGAATACTTTGTCATCCTAATGCTATAAAATAGGGTAATGAACAAGTAAAGAAGAAAAAGTCGAGTAGGTCAAACTCATAAGATAACATGCTAAATACAATTACCATTATTTTTTATAGACATTAATTGGATAATAAAGACTAGGAAAACATCTATGACATGTGGAGTCTCCATCCTCTCATTTTTATGACTATTTAAACTTTGTAAAATTTACTAGACAAGAATAGTGATCTAATAGGAACTAAAGGTAAAAGGGACTTCATTATTAATGACCAATAAGTCTTTGCACAATATATATATGGGGCTAGCCAACATATACTATATGAATTTTATTTTTCAATTTACTTTAGTAAACATCATGTCCAATCTCTAATATTTAGTTATACTTTATAAATCATATTTTTTTCATTTTACTCTAGTAAACATAATGTTCAATCCCTCTCAGGCCTAATTATAGTTATTTTTCCTTAGTCCACACAAATGCTCATACTTCCTAGCTGGTATGTTATAAGGTCTATGTTGGTGTTACCAAATCCCCTCATATAATTATACTTTATCCTATCATCTATAAGATTTATTTTTATTTTTTTCCTAATACCTTTATTTCTAAATCTATGTTTCATTGTTTTACGACATATTTACCTTACCAATATCTTTTCTACTACCCAAATTTTTTATATATGTTATTTCTTGTTCAGACAACATTCACTTTCATAAAGTTTACCTAATCTTATAATTATTTTACAAAATTTTTTCTTTAATGTATTATCACAATGGTACTCATCTATCACAAAGCACATTATGTGATAGATCTTTATTTGGTCAATAAAACCTTAATTCTATGAAATACATCCTCATCAATCTTCCTCTCTCTACTTAATATAGAGCCTAGGTACTTTGATACATCTTGCTTCCCCATTTTGATTATTATATCATCACCATTTTTAATATGATTGAACGCATATTTCAAGCACTGTGACTTGCTACAAATAATCTTAAACCCCTAAGACTCAAGTGATGCATGTTGTAGATTTGTGAGAGTGCCAAACTATCATTAATTTATATGATCAAAAAACTTTATTGAGTAATATCTTTTAATCAATGTATCTCCATAAGTATACATGTTATATAAGTACTAAAATAGATGTAAATCTAGTTATTGATCTCACATAGATTATGTAGATAGTTTGATAAACCAAAAGTGAACTAACTATTGCTCAAGTTGAATATATATACTTGGCATTTGAAAAGATACTTAGACTCTAGGGTTGACTCGTATTCTTGTGCATGATGATGTTTCTCTAGTATTTGGTCAATGTCATGTTTAGTATTTGAATGAATGCTAAATTAGTGTGAAAATATCTTTGTGCCCTGTTGGCATACAAAGTAACCATCATCCTTAGAAAATCACTATGAGGGATGATTCCCTCTAAATTTTTACCTTGGTTTTTTAACATTGAAGAAAAATATCATTTATGCAAAGGTCTTTCTCATATCTATACCTTTTAGGGAATACATTAATTTTTCTTAATAATTACTTTAAATATGTACTTCTATTCTTCGAACTCTAATTATCTTAAAGACATGAAATAATATGCTACTTTATGCATTCGTGATTTCGGCTTCATAAATATCATACTCATGATAATTAACACACATCTTCCCACTAATTTCATCTATGTAAGTCATACTAGTGGGGTACTTAAATATTATGAAACAAAAATAATATTATGGTCATTAACAATTTTAGAGATAGTGTAGTTGCAACTCTAAGAAAATATCAGTCTCAATGATTATATTGTACAATGAATACATTGTGTCAACTTAGTAGTAAATCCGTGACATATAAAGAAAGTCATTATTATTTTTTGTAGAGTTGCGGCCAAAAAAAGAATGCCACAACTATTCATGAAATATTGTGGAAGGTTTACCCAAATTGTAATAAAGAAATTTTCATGACTCTCCATTGCTTCTCTCTCCTCTAAGCATTTGCTCCATCGAGTCTACCAATTTCAGCCAAAATCACTTCGATTTCACTAATATTTATTAAATTCTCTCCAATTATAAATTTAGTGAAATCTCTACAATAAATACTAGAATAAGTACAAATACAAAAAGAATACTCACTAAATGAACCAAAAAATTGATACATGGAATATCAAACATTACCCTCTAAATTTATGGTTTCTTACATTTCCCTTATTTTGTCTAAACAACAAACACTACATCATATGTAAATAAGAAATACTAGGAGATATCTTCTTAAAGATCTCTTGTCAATTAATCCATAATTAGTATTAAAATATAAGGATTGAGTGATGATCCTTAGTTGAGTCTCATAACTATTAGAAACTCATGAGTGTTTATTAAGATTTAGAAATCACAATTATTGGCTTTGTTATAAAATATTAAAATGGAAAAGTCCCAAATATTACCTATGATACTAAATGTTAAGACTCCATGATGACTTGAGGATGAATTAAGTTTGGTGTTTAGAGTTTTCTAGAAGGTAAATCAACCACAAATAGAATACTCATACAAAAAGCACACATGCACTATTAGAGAAGAGGGGAGAGAGTGTGAGTGAGTGAATCATAGAGAGAGAAAATAGGAGTTGAAATTTATTTCACTTTCATTCTTTGTGACCTAGCAATATTTTTGTAATCACACACACACACACACACTCTCTCTCTCTCTCTCACATTGTGAATTTCAACTTATTTTTTTTCTCATTTACAAGTATTTAAATAGTAACCTTAGAAACCTTTTAAACTTAAATTTGGGTCATGATAACCCACTTCTTGTCACTTCTTCATTCATGGTATGACCTTAGGGGGTGGGTCACGACTTGAATCCTCAAGTTATTAGTCACCGCCATACAAACATGTTGTGGTAATAATGATATTACAACTTAAGTTTAGTCTTGACTTTACAATACAAGTCGTAACCCTTAAGTTGTAATATTTAGTCACAACCTCTCTTAATAGGTTTCAAATCTATTTGGGTCACAACTCTAAGATCAAGGTCACTATTCCTACTTTAATCATCATGACTTATATAATAGAATGTGTACCCTTAGTAGATCTTCTAGCTTTGATCTAATCATGCTCTAGAGAACATAGTTGTGACTCCTCAATAGATGTTCTAGCTTTAGCATTGTCATGACTCGATAGGGCATGGCTACAACTTTGTTTTACAGGCAACTTCAATATAAGTTTGAACCAATCTTTAAATTCCCCCACTTGGTGAATACTTTTTTCACTCTAATCTTAGCTTTACACCACTACAACTTCTCCATACACACAACCTTTGTCAAGTAATCAACCAATATTCTTTCATATCAATTATCTCCAAATAAAATAGTTTTTGTTCAAATTGATCTCAAATAAAATAGTATTAAATGTCAATGTACTTTGTTTTTGCAATGAAGACCAAATTTCTTACTAGATATATTACACTTTGAATATCACACTTTAATATGATATTGAATGACAATGGTCCAAATTGCTTCTTCACTCACATGAGTAAGGGCCATATATTCAACCTCCATGGATAAAAGATCAACTATGGTTTTTCTTTTACTCATACAACTTACATAATCACCCTTCAAAATAAATACATAACTTCTTGTACATTTTCAGATATTCATATCTCCACCCCACTAAGCATCAACTAGTCCATTGGCTTCAAAGATTTCTTCATTGTTATTTCTACCAAACTATAATACATAACCAAGAGTACCACAAAGATACTTTAATATTCATTTGATTACATTCTAATGCTCTTTTCTTAGATTGGACATAAATCTGTTAAATGCTCTCACAACATGTCATGTCTAGTCGATATCATAGTATATATGTGGCTCACAAATTCAATGACATATAGAATGAGGGTCATCTCTTCCTTCTCTGGTTAAGTAGTAGGTCATTGATCGGCTATTAGCTTCATACTTGTTGCTAGAAAAGTTCTCAATAGATACAATCATACATATTATATAACTAAATTATGTTTTCCATATAGATTCACTATAAGTGACAATATTTTTTTTAATGATTTTCTGGATCTTCATGCCAAGTATATTGGGTTCTACCCCAAGAATTGTATATCAAACTTCTCAGCAAGCAATGTTTCATCAAAATAATTGTGACTAAGCTATTTTTCACCAATAGCATGTCATCCACATACAAAGTTAGAATTATAAAGTTTTTTCCTAATCTTTTAGTATAGATGTAATGGTCGACCTTACATCTACTAAATCCCAACTACAAAATAAATAAATCAAATTTTTGATATCATATTTAAAAAGAACTCATTAGCCCATACAATGTCTTCATTAACTTACAAATCAAGCTTTCCTTGCCTTTAACCTTGAACTCAGCTAGCTTCTCCAAGAAAATGTATTCTTTAAAGTCATTATGAAAAGATGCTATATTCATATCTAGCTATTCAACTTCTAGTTCACACTTTGTTGACCAGCTAACACCACTTGAATTTATGTTATTTTTGCTACTAGTAAGAATATCTCTTCACAGTCAATTCCTTCTACTTGAGAATACTTCTTGACAACTAGCGATGCTTTGTATTTCTTTATCTTATATTTAGCCTTTAGCTTCCATTTGTAAACCCACTTGCATTCTATTTCCTTTTGATCTGAGGAACTTCACAAAATTCTAGGTTTCATTCTTCTTTTTAAATAATATCAAGACTTGCTCCCACTATATTAATTCTCCGAAGGCTCTTTCCTCCAACATAACAGTTGGCTCATATCTCATTGTATGTTGAGCATTGTATGCACTACAAACATATCTTGTGGATGAATTTCTAACCCATGTAGACATTCACATTGTAGGCACTACCTCAACTAACTATTTATCAGAAATATTAATGTTTAATTGTGATAGTTCTTTTTCTACTTGTTTACCCAAATCAACAACTTCCTTTGCATTGTCGCAATACTATATATCCACACACTACTATAAAAAGTCCATCAGACTATGATTAGTTTCAGGAAAAATACTATGTTTTTAGTAATAAATATAGTCTAATATTCTAGACTACATTTTCATAAATTTTCATTTATTAAATAACTACATTTATAAGTAAAAATGACATATATTATCTTTTAATATAAAAAGACTATATTTTTAATTAAACTGTATACTTACACTATCTTATAATATAAAAATATTACCTTTAAAATTAAACCATTGTCTTATATTAAATTATAATAGAAAAGTAAACATTGTTAATTAAATCATAGTCATATATATATATATATACACACACGCACACACACACACACACACACACACATATATATATATACATACATACACACACATGTTTATATGTCTATATATATACATGTTAAAATGTCAATATATATAGATAAATACAAACACACATACACAATGCTCACAATAAAATAAATTTACTAATTTATTCTGCTTACTTATAACACACTAAATTTATTTAGTGTTTAGGGCCTTTGGTTTAGGGTTTTAGGGCATTTATTTTTTTTTTTTCAATTTTTTGTTTTTAGGGTGTGGTGTTTAGGGTTTATGAGTTATAAAAACTATTAAAACTAAAGAAATTATGTAAAGTATAGAATGTATAAACATTTTAAAAGTATAAAACATTTAAAAGTATAAAAATATGAAAAACAAACAAAAATAAATAAAGTATAAAAACTATAAAAAATATAAAAATATATAAAAATATATAAAAAATATAAAAAATATAAAAAATATAAAAAATATAAAAAATATAAAAAATATAAAAATATAAAAAATATAAAAAATATAAAAAATATAAAAATATAAAAAATATAAAAAATATAAAAATATAAAAAATATAAAAACAATAATAAAATATAAAAACTATAAAACCAATAAAAATTAAATATAAAGTATAAAAAGTATTAACCATTTAAAAAGTTTTAAAAATATGAAAAGTATCAAAATATAAAAAATATAAAAAATATAAAATATATAAAATATATAAAAAATATAAAAAATATAAAAAATATAAAAACTATAAAATCTATAAAAACTAAAAAAAGTATATAATTTATAAAAAGTATAAAACATTTAAAAAGTATAAAAAATATGAAAATCATCAAAATATTAAAAAAATATAAAAAAATATAAAAGAATATAAAAGAATATAAAAGAATATAAAAGAATCAATAAGAATTTAAAAATATATAAAAGAAATATAAAAAAATATATAAAAAAATATATAAAAAAATATATAAAAAAATATTAAAAAATATTAAAAAATATAAAATATATAAAAAAAATTAAAAAGATATAAAAAAATATAAAAAAATCATAAAAAATATAAAAAATTATAATAAATTATAATAAATTATAATTTATTATAAAAAATATAAAAAAATATAAAAAAATATAAAAAAATATAAAAATATATAAAAATATATAAAAATATATAAAAAAAATAAAATAATATAAAATAATATAAAATAATATAAAAAATATAAAAAATAAAAAAATATATAAAAATATAAAAAATATAAAAACAATAATAAAATATAAAAACTATAAAAACAATAAAAATTAAATATAAAGTATAAAAAGTATTAACCTTTTAAAAAGTATAAAAAATATTAAAAGTATCAAAATATAAAAATAATAAAAAATATAAAAAATATAAAAAATATAAAAAATATAAAAAATATAAAAACATTCAAATCTATAAAAACTATAAAAATTATATAAATTATAAAAGGTATAAAACATTGAAAAAGTATAAAAAATATGAAAATCATCAAAATATAAAAAATATATATAAAAATATAAAAAAATATAAAAAATATAAAAAATATAAAAAAATATAAAAAAATATAAAAAAAATATAAAAAAAAATATAAAAAAATATAAAAAAATATAAAATATATAAAAGAATATAGAAGAATTTAAAAGAATATAGAAGAATTTAAAAGAATATAAAAGAATTTAAAAGAATTTAAAAGAATTCAAAAGAATTTAAAAGAATTTAAAAGAATTTAAAAGAATTTAAAAGAATTTAAAGAATTTAAAAGAATTTAAAAGAATTTAAAAGAATTTAAAAGAATTTAAAAGAATTTAAAAGAATTTAAAAGAATATAAAAGAAATATAAAAGATATAAAACTATAAAAACCTATACAACCAATAAAACCTATAAAACAATAAAAGAAATATAAAAGATAGTTTTTAAAACAATAAAAACTATAAAAACAATAAAACCTATAAAACCTATAAAACCTATACAACCAATAAAACCTATAAAACCAATAAAACCTATAGAACCTATAGAACCTATAGAACCTATAGAACCTATAGAACCTATAGAACCTATAGAACCTATAGAACCTATAGAACCTATAGAACCTATAGAACCTATAGAACCTATAGAACCTATAGAACCTATAGAACCTATAGAACCTATAGAACCTATAGAACCTATAGAACCTATAGAACCTATAGAACCTATAGAACCTAAAGAACCTATAGAACCTATAGAACCTATAGAACCTATAGAACCTATAGAACCTATAGAACCTATAGAACCTATAGAACCTATAGAACCTATAGAACCTATAGAACCTATAGAACCTATAGAACCTATAGAACCTATAGAACCAATAAAACCTATAAAACCAATAAAACCATTAAAACCAATAAACTCAATAAAACCATTAAAACCAATAAACTCAATAAAACCAATAAACCAATAAAAAAACCAATAAAACCAATAAAACCTATAAACCTTATAAATCCTACAAACCCTATAAACCCTATAAACCCTATAAGACCTATAAGACCTGTAAGACCCATAGGACCCCTAAGACCTATGGGTCCTATGGGACCTAATGTACCCATAGGACCTATATGATCTATAGGACCTATATGACCTATATGACCTAAAATACCTATAAAAACAATAAAAATGATAAACTATAAAAACTATAAAAATGATAGAAACTATAAAAACTATAAAAATGATATAAACTATAAAAAGTATAAAAATGATAGAAAATATAAAAACTATAAAAATTATATAAATTATTAAAACAAGAAAAACTAAAAAATTATAAAAAATATAAAAATTATAAAACTCTAAAAACTATGAAAATTATAAAAACTATAAAATCTATAGAAATTATAAAAACTATAAAATTTATAATTTCTTAGAAACTATATTTACTAAAAAAACTATAACAATTATAAAAAGTTTATAAAGTATAAAAATTATAAAATGTTTAAAAAGTAAAAAAAATATGAAAACCATCAAAAATATAAAAAAAATATAAAAAGTTTTAAAAACTATAAAAATTATAAAAATTATAAAAACTATAAAAACTATAAAAAAACTATAAAAACTATAGAAACTATAGAAACTATAAAAACTATAAAAACTGTAATAACTGTAATAACTGTAAAAACTGTAAAGACTATAAAAATGATAGAAACGATAGAAATGATAGAAATGATAGAAATGATAGAAACGATAGAAACGATAGAAACGATAGAAACGATAGAAACGATAAAACGATAGAAACGATAGAAACGATAGAAACGATAGAAACGATAGAAACGATAGAAACGATAGAAACTAGAAAAACTAGAAAAACTCGAAAAACTTGAAAAACTATAAAAACTACAAAAACTACAATAACTACAAAAACTACAAAAACTATAAAAGCGATAATAATGCTAAAAACTATAAAACTATAAAAAAGATATTAAAACTATAAAAATTATAATTACTATAAAACTTTAATTACTAAAAAATATATAAAAAGTAGATAAACTATATAAAGTATAAAAAGTATACAATGTTTAAAAAGTATAAAAAATATGAAAACCATCAAAAATATAAAAAGTTTTAAAATCTATAAAATTATAAAAACTATAAAAAGTATAAAAATGATAGAAACTATAAAAACGATGGAAACTATAAAAATGATAGAAAATACAAAGCGATCGAAACTATCAAAACGATAGAAGCTATAAAAGCTATAGAAACTATTAAAACTATAAAATCTATAGAAACTATAAAAACTATAAAAACTGTAGAAACTATAAAAACTATAAAGACTATAAAGACTATAAAGACTATAAAGACTATAAAGACTATAAAGACTATAAAGACTATAAAGACTATAAAGACTATAAAGACTATAAAGACTATAAAGACTATAAAGACTATAAAGACTATAAAGACTATAAAGACTATAAAGACTATAAAGACTATAAAGACTATAAAGACTATAAAGACTATAAAGACTATAAAGACTATAAAAACTAAAATAACTATAAATACTATAAAAACTATAAAAACTATAAAAACTCTACAAACTATAAAAATTATAAAATCTATAAAATCTATAAAAATTATAAAAATTTTTAAAAACTATAAAAATTTTGAAAAATTATAAAAACTATAAAAATTTTGAAAAAACTATAAAACATATAAACTTTTTTAAAAACTATAAAAACTATAAAAACTATAAAAACTATCAAAACTATCAATATTATCAAAACTATCAAACTATCAAAACTATCGAAACTATCGAAACTATCAAAACAATCAAAACAATAAAAACTATAAAAACTATAAAAAGTATAAAAACTATAAAAACTATAAAAACTATAAATACTATAAATACTATAAAAACTATAAAAACTATAAAAACTCAAAAAACTCAAAAAACTCAAAAAACTAAAAAAACTATAAAAACTATAAAAACTATAAAAACTATAAAAACTATAAAAATTATAAAAATTATAAACACTATAAAAACTATAAAAACTATAAAAACTATAAAAACTAAAAAATTATAAAAAATATAAAAACTAGAAAAACTCTAAAAACTATAAAAATTATAAAAACTATACAATCTATAAAATTTATAATTACAATAAAAACTATAATTACTAAAAAAACAATAAAAATTATAAAAACTATATAAAGTAATAAAAGTATATAATGTTTAAAAATATAAAAAATATGAAAACCATCAAAAATATAAAAAATATATATATAAAAATATATAAAAAAATATATAAAAAAATATAAAAAGTTTTAAAAACTATAAAAATAATAAAAACTATAAAAACTTTTAAAAACTATAAAAACTATAAAAACTATTAAAACTATCAAACCTATAAAAACTATAAAAAATATAAAAACTATAAAAACTATAAAAGCTATAAAAGCTATAAAAGCAATAAAAGCTATAAAAGCTATAGAAGCTATAGAAGCTATAGAAGCTATAGAAGCTATAGAAGCTATAGAAGCTATAGAAACTATATCAACTATAGAAACTATAGAAACTATAGAAACTATAGAAACTATTGAAACTATAGAAACTATTGAAACTATAGAAACTTTTGAAACTATAGAAACTATAGAAACTATAGAAACTATAGAAACTATAGAAACTATAGAAACTATAGAAACTATAGAAACTATAGAAACTATAGAAACTTTTGAAACTATAGAAACTTTTGAAACTATAGAAATTGAAACTATAGAAACTTTTGAAACTATAGAAACTTTTGAAACTATAGAAACTGTAGAAACTATAGAAACTATAGAAACTATAGAAACTATAGAAACTATAGAAACTATAGAAACTATAGAAGCTATAGAAGCTATAGAAGCTATAGAAGCTATAGAAGCTATAGAAACTATAGAAACTATAGAAACTATAGAAACTATAGAAACTATAGAAACTATAAAAACTATAAAAACTAGAAAAATTATAAAATCTATAAAAACTATAAAAACCATAAAAACTATAAAAACTATAAAAACTATAAAAACCATAAAAACTATAAAAACCATACAACCATAAAAACTATAAAAACTATAACAAATATAAAAACAAGTAAAACTAGAAAAATTAGAAAAATTAGAACAAATAGAAAAACTAGAAAAACTATAAAAACTATATAACATATAAAAACTATAAAAACTATAAAAACTATAACAACTACTATAAAATTAAAAAAACTAAAAAAATTATAAAAACTATAAAAAAAATTATAAAAACTATATAGAGTATAAAAAGTATAAAATATTTTAAAATATAAAAAATATAAAAGTATAAAAACAAAAAAAAAATTATAAAAACTATAACTTTATAAACTATAAAAACTATAAAAATAATAAAAACTTAAAAATTATAAAAACTATAAAAACCAAAACTTGATGGACCTGCAAAACTCACATCTTTTCTACCATGCTTCTATAAACTATATAACATATAAAAACTATAAAAACTATAACCACTAGAATTTGGATTATCCAAAAAACCAAAACTATGGATTCACAGGTTTTATAGTTTACAATTTTAATGATTCATCCTACATTAAGCAAGATAGAAGTAAACTTTCATCATAATGGAAAAAAATTATTTTGAATGAAAGGTAACTCTTGTCGATCGTATCCAATGCACGACCCCCTTTTCTAAGACAATGACAGGAACCATTGGCCCAGTCAAGCATTTGATTTGACTGATCTTGAAGGATCCGGATATACGCCTAGGTTTACAACAAATGGCTGATCCGCTCGAGTACGACTCCACTCCCAAAACACAAATAGGAATTCCTAATGGGAGAAGATAAATGAATTTGGACTGTTGTATGGTTTTCTCAAATAAAGCTTATGCCACTGAGCCTTTATTCAGTTGAAGGGGGTAGGATGTCTTCAAGCTGCATGGAAGTGAGTAACTGAGGGCTGATTACTAATATAGATCCTAATAAGACTAGACTTGATAACTCTAATTAGCTTACTTCAATACGCCCCCAGGAAAGCTAGTGCTCGTGAATGTGCTCCTTATCTAGTACCAGTCCTTCCCCTGAGACATAATAAAAAAGGTCCCTAGCCCTAGTAAGAAAGCTGAATAGATGATTCACTGAGTGTGCTATTACAACTATTACCAAACTCATACCTATTCCATTTAGGTGGGTGCAGGGTTGAACATTCCTCAATATGAACCGAGCCTTTAACTGAGACCAACCAAAATCTATATTTAATAGGAAGGGAACAAGGGTACACCAACTAGAAGATAAGCCTTTGAATCTAATTCTTAAAAGTTTGATAATTTTTTCGATTGAGTAAAGACTGCGGATGAAAATTCTTATTTTATTGAAAGAAAGCCGAATCTATTTTTTATGAAATCTACCGTAGTCCATGCATGATCAAGCCTTGAAATATGATCTTTCTTTCTATTGATAGAGCTAGGGTTCTATTACATGGCAGGATGAAGGACCAAAGATGACTTAGCTAATCAAGGCTTAAAATGCTAATTGATTCACTATGAATTTTAGGATTTTCTAGCAACCGACTTAAAAGCTTTTGAGGGGAAATTAGCTGCACGGGTCCTCTTGAAAGGCTTTATTGGATATTCCACTAGGATATTATGTAATAAGGTGGACTTATAGTCTTTTTCTTTTCTGACTAAGAGAAATAACTCTAAATACTTATATAGTCAATATATTGACTGCTATGCTTCTATCTTTTATTCATTTTGTCCAACTCTATAAAGATAGTGCCTTACTCTAGGACTAATAAATGACTTTCAATATATCTCCTCATAGTGCAGTAAAGGTATTAGGATTCGTAGGGCACCTGTCATCACAAATATTTTACAAATGATTTTATTGATTCAATTTTTTGATAATGATTTTATCGTTGGTTAACCAAGAAAAAAAAGAAAGGGGAAGTATATATTCCATTACAGTCTTAGTAGGCTTTCACAGGCTTTGAATGATATATTGAAATCCTCAAGGGACAATAAGTTTCAAAGCATACATTTGAGGAAGAAGAGAAAGAATTTTACTTGTCATATTCACTTAACTTGAAGAGACTAAGAGAAATCTTCAAGCACATTGTCAGTAAACTCAAGAACATGAATTCAAAACAAGACAAATTCTCTACTCTAACTCCTCAAATGCTGAAAGGATTGGAAGATATTATAGGCTTGGTGATGCAGTGATGCCGGCAATTGCAATTAAAGAGGAAGTAGAGTCCCTTTCCTAGTAGCATGGATTTGACTTAAAAAAAAGGATTCTCATCCAATCCGAGTAATAAAAAGGAAGAAACAAATAGTACGGATAGTACAGTAACAAGTAAACCAATTACTATCAAAATTATGATCAAAATTGTAAGCCTTAAGTGCAAACTCTTAATACGCCCTGAAGAATTCCTACTAGTAGACTTCCCTATACTCAAAGTGAATTGTCTAACTCCCATTTTGGATTTGTCTCATTGTCTATTCCATAATCATCCAATTCAGTATTAGTACAGATCCTCTTACTCCACCATTGCATTGGTCCTTGTTTTAGTGAATCTTTCTATGTAGGCCACGCTTCCTCCATTCCAGTGGGAGAGGTGGCCTTTCTCAACCATGTAGCAACATGCCTAGCCTACTCTTATGAGTGATGAGAAGGACCGCAACTTAGATTGATTTATTTTCATATCATTAAATAAGAGAACACACCCTTTTAGATGATGGAAATTCTTCAAACTAGGCATGATCTTTTATATGATAGCACTAACATAACCTTGGAAACATCGAAACAAAAAGTGAATGCTGACTAGTGGAACATGCAAGATATGGTTCAACTCTAATAAAAAGCCACACTTTATGGGATGTTAGCATGATTACCACACTTTTAAGCAAGCTACACACTAGCTTTATGCGTTGTGGCTCTAGGGTCACCTACACTTGTTGCCTTTGCTCCAAAGTTTGCTTCTTAAAAATTAGTTGAAAAAATGATTAGCTGTATAAGTCTACTTCCAAGTCATAGATGTTCACACCAAATAAAAGAGTAATCCTCATGCACACAAGCCAATAAGAAAGGATGGGCTTTTTAGCCACCACCCTGCCCATGTCAGATAGGAGGCGACAAAAGGAATAGTGAGTCTCTAAATTAGAAAGCCAAGCTAGGAAAGACAAAGGCTAGTCCTAAGGCTAGTCCCAAGGTTAGGTCATCAACAAGAAGTTGTTTAACAAACAAAAAGTTGTTTAACAAACAAAAAGTTGTGATGGCTTACTTACTTACCTTTTCGGAGGAAGAGGTAGGTGGAAAAAGGGAGGCTTGCTTTCTAAGTAGTTGGAGAACTATTAGGCTTTCCAACATATGATTAGATAGAGTTTGACTGCCAAAACTAGTGATTAGTGGCTAAAAGTTAGTCACCCAGAGAGATTAGAAAGAGAGACTATGACCAGTGAGTTGTAGTGACATGAGCAGATGATGGATTAGAGGCAAGGCCAATGAGATTTTTTTTTCTGGAACTGGAGTTCATTCAAGAGGATCTCAAAGAGAAAGGCTATAAGAAAGTAATAGTTTCTTGTTACAAAGGTTCCTAAGACAAGGTTCGTTCCTCAAGAGTGCCTATTCGAGCTGACTTGACCCGAGAGATTCATTTAATGATTTTAGATGATTTCTTGTGTCAATGAGAAGCATTTTTTATAGAAGTAAGCAGTGAAGCAAGATTCAAAGTGAGCCAAAGCAATGTCAATTAACGAGCGAGAACAAAAACTCAAGTCTTGATTGAGACAATTCCAAGTCAAACTAAAGGGATTCACATGACCTACGAGTAGTTTCCTTGCCTAGTAGCAAAGTGACATGCTTGATTAGAGAAAAAGGACTATTCTACTAGCTATAGACCAGCGATGAGTGACCATCAGGACCAACCTAAAAGTGAGGCAAGACAATGTGTTGGAATAGGCAGAGGCGTCAAATGGGCCAGACGACCTAAGCCCGACTAGAAGGCCAACTCACTTCAGGTGTGTCTAGCCCATCACAACATGGTCCAAGACCATGCCTGGGCTTGTACCGAGCAAACCCTTGGCACAATTAATGTCGTGCCATGCAGAGGGTCTTCGGCCTACATGCCATGCCAGGCATGACATGGGTGTCTGGCATGTGGGCATGACATGGGTGACAATGCGATGAGCGATGCATGACGATCGTCACAATGATGCCTGATGAAGGACGACAAGGTGATGCTCGACAGAAATGACCTTGCGATGCTCAATGGGCCATGGCTCGACATGCCCGATGGATGATAGTAGAGCGGCTGTGCGACCGTGCCATTCCTATTTTCTTTTATAAGTTATGAATTATCTTAACCTGGAACAAGCCCAAACATGCTTGTACTCGGGCTGATTTTGGGCTACGTGCATGTCGGGCAAACCCTCTAGTAGGTGAGTTTCTAACTTGTCTACAAGTAGGGTTGCAAATAGGGAAATCCTTTTATTGATGACTTCTTTCTTTTACTCCTCATTAAATCAATCTTGCCTTATTATTTGCATGAGAGATGAAACTCCTATTATAGGATAAGCAATTGGGTAACTAATGACTTATGAGTAATAGTGCATGTGCATTCTAATCTACCTCTTCCAAGCTAAAAGGTCATCTTGCTTTCTGCATAAAACAAGCATGTCTATCAGGCATTTTAGAAAAGCCAGCAAGTGGATGCCAATCCATTAATTTCATAGTAACCTAGCAAAGTGAATCCGATCATGTAGGCTTCGTTTAGTAACCTTAGAGAATACTTTTCTTTATAGAAATAATTATTTGTACGAGACAACAAATAAGAGCGAAATTGTTAGCGAGTAGTCAACCTAGTACATCTTCTTGTACTTATTCTTGTTGTATTTATTATTATTATTATTATTATTATTATTATTATTATTATTAGTCTTCTTATCCTTATTATTTGTACTTCTTCTTCTTATACTTATTATTATTATTTGTACTTATTATTATTATTATTTTATCTACTTATTTTACTTATTCTACTTATTCTTCTTAGTCTTCTTATACTTATTCTTCTATTAATTCTTCTTCTGCTCATTCTTCTAATTATTCTACTTCTTTTGATTCTTCTTCTTCCCCCTATTTTTTTTCTTCTTCTACTACTTTTTTTCCTACTTCTTATTTTTCTTCCTTTTCTTTTTCTTCTACTTATTCTTCTTCCTCATCATCAACATCATCATCTTTTTTCTTCTTGTCCTTCCTCATCATCATCATCATCATCATCTTTTTTCTTTTTTTTCATCATCATCATCATCATCACCATCTTATTCATCTTCTTCTTCCTTTTCTTCTTATTGTTTATATTCCTCTTCTTCGTATACTTATTATTATTATTATTGTTCTTCTTCTTATAATTTTCCTCCTCCTCATTATTCTCCTTCTTCTCATTCTTTTTCCTAAACTTTTTTTTTTCTTCTTCTTATACTTTTTTATTATCATCATCATCTATTTCTTCTTCTTCTTCTTTTTTCTCATCTTTTTCTTAATCTTCTTTGCTTCCTCCTCCTCCTCCTCCACCATCTTCTCTTCCGTTGCCTCCTCCTCATTCATCTTCTCATTCTTCTTCTTTTTATTTTTTCTTCTTCTTCTGCTTCATCATCATCATCATCATCTTCTTTTTTTTTCATTCTCTACCTCTTCATCTTATTCTTTCTATTATTAGTATTATTATTATTATTATTTTTCTTTATTTCTAATTATTATTATTATTATTATTATTATTATTATTATTATTATTCTTTTTCTTTTACTACAACTACAACAACAACAACTACTACTACTACTACTACTACTACTACTTATTCTTCTCCTTTTTCTTCTTCTTCCTCTTCCTCGTCCTCTACTTCTTATACCTCTTCCTCTTCTTCTTATTCTTGTTTTTCTTCTTCATCCACTTCTCCTTCTTCTTCTTCCACTACAAGAAAAATGTTCATTTAGCTAGGGATCAATTCCTAGATAATTTGTGAGCGATTAGCTAGGGAATAACAAGGGATTTCTAATTTTACATTGAAATAACAATTTGCAATGGATTAGTGACGGATTAACGAGGGAATAGTGACATAAATTCTACACAAAGGAAAGCTAGAAATTTAGCGACGGATTTAGCGACAAAATATCCCTAGCTAATTACATTTAGAATATAGCGATAGATTTAGCGATGGAATTTCCATAGCTAATTTCATCTGGAATATAGTGATTGATTTAGTGACGAAATTTCTCCAGCTAATTTCATCCATAAATAGCGATGAATTTAGCGACAGAAGTTTCCTAACTAATAAAAATTTGGAATATAGCAACGGATTTAGCGACGAATCTTCCCTAGCTAATTATATCCGGAATATAGCGATAGATTTAGCGATAAAATTTTCCTAGCTAATCTTTATTTATTTAATTTTTTTAACTTATTATTTGTTTTAATATTTTATTTAAATTTATTTATTAAATTTATATTATGGTCTACGGATGAGCGATCCTTGAAAGACACATTTTCCTCGTAAAATTATAAAAATAGATATTATAAATAAATAATTTAAAAAATATAAAAATACAAAAAAAAAGGAATATTAATAAGGACTAAAATAACTATTTTTATGATTATAAATTTTTAAAAAAATTATACAAAAAATTTTTCCAAAATTTTTAGTTAAGAAACTTAAAATTTTGTTTTAAAGTAACATTAAATAATTAATTCTATAATTATAATAATTGTTTAAGATATTTAAAAAATTAAATGAACATACATTAAAATTTCTACTAATATAAAGGTAAAATGATTCATTATATGATTAAATAGAAAATATTTTCAAAAATATTTGAATTAATGAATAAACTAGTAAATATTAATAGTATTGTAAGTATAAAAGAAAATTTTATGATTATAAGAAACTTTTAAAAAAATAATTAATACAAAATTTGAAAATCTTGAATTATAATAAAAATTTAAATTTTTTCATTAAATTTAAAAGAAAATAAATTAATTTTTTAAAATAAATATATAGATGTTTGCCCTGACTAAAATTTATAAGAATTAAATAATTGAGTAATATTTTTACTATTAGCTTTTAATATTCACTCTTTATTAAAATAATAAATATAACTTTTTTTTATTATCTTCTCAGTTTAACTAATTTTTAAAATTTTAAAAATGATAAATGATATCAAATAATATTAAATTTTATGCCTTTAAAATTATTTCATATTATCTTCATAAAAATCAATATGAATTCTTAAAAATTTATAACCATAAATATATAAATAAATATATATATATATATATATATATATATTTAACATAAAGAGTATTTTATAACTCCTAGGAGAGTGGCTAGAAGACAAATTATTTTTCATGTATGTCTTATTATATGAAGTTTGTAAATTTTGTAGCTATTTGATATTTTTCTGTTATAAGGCTAAGCATATCTTTTTTGAAATTGTTTATATATTTATTGTTTAATTAATTTTATAATAAAAAATTATATGTTATTTATTTTTTATGTGTTCCTTGCTACACACACATGAATTTTGTTGAAAATATTTTGATAATAAATAAAAAAAATGAGTCTTTATGTATTTTATATATTTATTGTTTATTTAATATTTTTATAATGAAAAATTTTAATATTTTTGTAATTTTAGCCACTTGTCGAGATTCGAGAGACAACTCTACAAACACCTAAGTCCTCCACAGTCCGCCTCTATCTCTAACACTGATGCATAAATGCCTAATCGAAGTGTAAGTGAGAATTTCTTATTGATTTGAGGTATGTTTTCTACCATAAATCTTTATCGATTGTCTTAATGCAAGAGTGTGTGTTTTGATTCAGTTATTTTTTATTTCGAAAGTCATTTTCATTAATCACCATGGTATGCTTGGATTGCTTATATAAACTGATTCATATACATACTTCATACATGTGTGATATAATGCATTCTCATTGTGTGGATGTTGATGGTGCACATTGGGTATGCCGACTTGATTTCCTTATTTTTTTCCACTCAATAGTCTTGTGATTTTCGATGTTTATCACAAAATGGGTTTTGGTGTTTGTGGTGAATAGTGTGTATATAACAACATATTTAATATTTAAATAATAAATTATGTAAATATGATGATCCCAAGAGTAATAACGCATAAATATATAAGTGTATTTTACTATATCTATAACTATAAAAACATTATATATAAACATAACTATATATAAATATAACAACATATATTTAATACACACACACACACACATATATATATATATAACTATATATAAACGTATTTAACAATACGTTTATCAACATATTACTATATATAAATGTATTTATCTACATCAATACCTATACATAGTCATGTGTTTAAATATATATAATTACATGAAAAATGATATATTACTACATCTACAACATGCATACTACATGCTTCAGAAATTTAATATCCATTCATATCATTCATCTCTTTCATACATGTCTTTTTTGGGATATTGTATAAATCTTTATCATTTTCCCATATATATTTGGAACTTAAATTTAATTTTTTCAACCTTAAATGTATTTTTATTGTATTTTTATACGTTTGTATAAATCATTATGATTTAATATGTTTAGGGTTTGTATTTTTGTTTCACTTAATATCATTTAACTAAAATTGATTTTTGATAAAATGTTCATTTGTTAAAATTCATGTTGTAAATTTCAAAACAAATAATAATATGTTTGTGTAATAAATATTATAAAAAATTTCTAAAATATATATGTGATGTAGTTTCAATTTACAAAGATAAAACTTTAAAAATATAATTTATTTACAAAATAAAATTTTCATCTCATAATATGCAATATGTTATATTTATTATAAATAAACTATATTTGAAATGTATTTATTAATCACAAAAAAAATTCATTGTCATGTATTCAATTTGAAAATAAATTTAAAAATCATTATTTAAAAAAACAAATTCATATATTTATATGGTCATTTATATATTTTGAATAAAATAAAAAAAATAATTACTTGTAGAAAAATTTACTCATATATTTATATGGTAATCTGTTTTTTTTAACATAATTAAAGAAATAATTGATTTTTTACAAAACATTAAAGGCATGTATTTATATGCACTACATTATATTTGTTTTAATATTAAAGTTTCTAAAAATTTATTAATAACAATAAATAATAGGTAGACATTTATCATAGACATTAATATTTTAATAAAAAAAATAAATAGAAAAACAAAAACAATATTAACTATTTATGAACTATATTTTTATTTTTAACATAATTAAAAAAACAAATAATTTACAAATATGTCAACTTCATTTATTTATATGAGTATAATGATAGTTATTTTAATATAAATATTAAAAAAACAACTTTTGAATAAAATAGAAGCTCATCTATTTAATGCATAATTTCATTTTACGCATTAATATGCTTCACACACACACACACACACACACACACACAACACACGCATACACACACATATACAAGTATTTGTTTTAAATATCAAGAATTTACAATATTTTATAAATTGTGTACAATATATAATATTTTATTTTAATTAAAATTTCAAAATCAAAAAATTTTAAATTCATTTACACACACACATATAATAGTTTCATGTGTAACTTTAAAAATACATTATGTATATAGGTACATGTGTGTGTTTGTGTGGGTGTACAATAGTATATGTATGCATACAAGTATATACACACTGCTTTGTAAATATAGATAGATGTGTGAATATATACAAAAGTACAAAAATGTGTATGCTTATATATAATGTATAGTATGGATGTATATATGCGTGTGCGTGCGTGTGTGTGTGTGTGTGGTAGTGTATATGCACATATATATTTATGCATATATATGTAAATATCAACATTAATTTTTAGAAGAAAAATACTTGAGCACATAAATATTAATATGTTCCACAAATTCGTGAGAACAGGAGAAAAAAGTGACATTATTGCAAGATACTACTAATCTCCCATCTATAACACTTTACCTCAAAATTTTATCAGAGTACTACTTACAATGATAAGGTTCATTCAATACTATATACCATGGAGTTACATTTTCATTCAATAGGATAATTTGTTCAAAAATAAAAATATATCTAATATCTTCTTCAACAACTCTTCTATCTTCTTTTTCTAGTCTTGATAAGCTAGTTTTAATTTTGATTATATGCACATATCTTATCTAATATCTCTAGTTCAAACTATTGTAATAGTAAAATCTATCAAATCAATCTAGGCATGACATCTTTCTTTTCTATGAGATTTTTGATTATAAAATATTTAGTATATACTATGACTATGGTTTCCACTAAATATGATATTAACTTTCCAAAAGAAAAGATTGTTGATACAAGTTCTTTCTCTATAGTGGTGTAATTCAATTGAGCATTTGAGAGTATATTTTTATCATAGTATATGATAACTATTTATAAATATTTGTATAAATTTATAAAACTCTTCATAATTATATTTATCTATATTTGTAACTATGTAAACTATTTTTATAACTATATTACTAACTTTATATAACTATTTTTTTAACTATATAATATTTTAAAACTATATGTGTAATTCTATATAACTATATTTTTAACAAAATATATCATATGTATAATAATATATAACTATATATAATTGTATTTTACTATATGTATAACTATAAAAATATTATATAAACTATATCTTTAACTACATACATATTTATAACAATATGTGTATAACTATATATAAATATTTGTATAACTATGTAATACTCTATATATATAAATATAACTATATTTGTATCTATGTATACATATATGTATTCATATAATTAAATCTATAGATTTATTTATAACTTTGTATATATTTATATATAACTACTTATAACTACTTGTATGAATATATCTTTATATAATTATATGTTTAACTATATATAACTCTATTTTTAATTATATATATTATAGGTATAAGAACATATAGAGGTTGACCTCCCTCTTTGGTGACCATCTCTTGAGGTCTATTGATTCTGTTTCTTTGTTTCATCAGATCTCTTTACTACCATACGACAAAGGGATTGAGATTTAGTGGAAGAAATGGGGATGATGTTCACAAAGCTGTTCAGCAGGCTGTTTACCAACAATGAGATGAGGATTTTGATGCTAGGTCTTGATGTTGGCGGTAAGACAACCATTCTGTATAAGGCGAAGCTTAGTGAAATTTTCACCACAATTACTACTATTATCTTCAATGTAGAGACTGTTGAATACAAAAACATCAATTTCAGTGTATGGGATGTTGGGGGTCAAGACAAGATTCGCCCTTTCTAGAGGGATTACTTCCAAAATACCCAAGGTCTTATATTTGTGGTGGACAGAAATGATAGAGATTGTTTTTGTTGAAGCCAGAGATGAATTGCATAGGATGCTAAACAAGGAAAAGCTTCGAGATGCAGTTTTGCTAGTGTTTGACAATAAACAAGATCTTCCTAATGAAATGAATGCATCTGAAATTATTGACAAGCTAGGACTTCACTCTCTTCGCCAACACCATTATTACATTCAGAGCACATGTGCTACCTTTGGCGAGGGCATCTACGAGGGTCTTGATTGGCTTTCCAATTACATTGCCGCAAATTTAAACAATTTTAGCAGGATGAGAAAAACTCTGTTGACATATCTGATGTGGATCTATTCTTTGCCTACTTTGCATGAGTTTTGTTCTGTTATGTCGATGTCATTATCTGTTTCTAGGGGAATTCAAATTATATTTATATTTATATATTGCATGCCTAAATTACAAGACCACATTTACTTTGCTCTGATCTGTTGTAAGCCGAGCTTGTTTGTTTTCTGTTTTGTGTCTTTTTTCCATTGGATCCTAAAGGTATAAGAACATATAACTATAAATAATTGTCTTTGACTGTATGTATAACTATAAAATATTATACATAACTATATTTAAAAATATAATTAACAACATATATTTAATTACATTTTTATATATTAGTATATAAAAATGTATTTTACCATATATATACACCTATAGATAACTATATGTATACATATATAAAATTATATAAAAATATATATATATATATATATATCTACATGTAAAATATAAGTATAACTATATGTGTAACTATATGTATAACCATATATAACTATATTTATAATTACATGTATAACAACAAACAACATTATGTTTAACTATATGTGTATACCTATATATAAATATTTTTAAAACTATATAACATTCTATATAATTAATTATAACTATATTTGTAACTATGTATACATATATGTAAATTTATATATTTGTTTATAAATTTATATATTTATGTATAACTATTTGTATAAATATATCTATATATAACTATATGTTTAACTATATTAAGAATATTTATAGCTATATATATTATATGTATAATAACATATAACTATAAATAATTATATCTTATTATATGTATAACTATAAAAGCTTTATACATAACTATATTTAAATATATAATTTACAACTTATATATAAAATTCATTTGTATATATTAGTATATAAAAATGTATTTTACTATATTTATACCTATACATAACTATATGTATAAATATATAAAATTATATGAAAAAATATATATGCCTACATGTATAAATATAAGTAAAACTATATTGGTAACTATATGTATAACTACAATTAACTATATTTATAATTACATGTATAACAACATAAAATATTATGTTTAACTATATGTGTATAACTATATATAAATATTTGTATTACTATATAACACTATATAATTAAATATAACTATATTTGTAACTATGTATACATGTATGTAAATCTATATATTTGTTTATAACTTTGTATATATTTATGTATAACTACTTATAATTACTTGGAGCTATGGATCAATGCAACAAAGCCTCAAAAATCAGGTATGATTTGGATGATAGCTATCATGTATTAATTTATTTTTCCTTATAAAACTAATAAATGCTATTAAAATATTCATAAAATTTGAAACTTGTAATCATTTTACAATGTTCCTATAATAATGAGAGTAATATATGCTCCAATTTGTTTAATAATTTACACCCTCAGTTCATTGGGTACACTCGGGGAAAGCTACATGAGTTGGTAACGAAATTATACAAATCTCATGAGTTTGATGCTGCTTAAAATGAGGTATTGGAGCTATGGATCAATGCAAACCAGCCTAAAAAAATAAGGTATGATTTGGATGATAGCCATCACATACTGCTATCTTTTTCCTTATTAAACTAATGAATGCTAAAAAAATGTTCATAAAATTTGAAATTTGTAATCATACTAGGTTCGTTATTATGTTTCTTTTATGGCTGATTTAGAAACTTCTATAGACTATTATGCATTTTTATTTAATATTGCTTATCAACTAGTTTGTGTTTTGCTTATTCACTTGATATCTACATGAAAACACCCATTGTGTAGCCAAGTGATTTTACACGTGGAACTTGATTGAGTATATATGTACATGTACACTATAGTGTATATATACATATATTATATATACATATACATATATACTGGTATATATGTATAAGTATTTACTAGTATATATGTACATACATGTACATATATACTACAGTGTATATGTATACATGTATATATGTACATATACACAATAGTGTATATGTACATTTAGTGAGTATATATGCATATATAAATACTTGTACATATATATTAGTATATATATATACAAATACATATATACCAGTGTATACATATATACTGCTATATATGTATATGTACATATATATCATTATATATACACATATATTTTACAATATTATATATTTATGACATTAAGGTTAGCAAAACAATGACATAAAGTTTTCAAAGTAAGTAGAATTTAGCATGGTTGACATTAAATCAAAATTTTGCAAGGTTTGTAGTAATCTAAAACTCTTAATCTATTATATCTGCTACTAAACTATATTTATATAACTATATATAAATATTTGTATAACTATATAAAACTTTATATAATTAAATATAACTATATTTTTAATTTGTATACATATATGTAAATCTATATATTTGTTTATAACTTTGTATATATTTATGTATAACTGCATATAACTACTTGTATAAATAAATAAATATATATATATATAACTATATGTTTAACTATATATAACTATATATACTATATGTATAATAACATATAAATATAAATAATTGTATCTTACTATATGTATAACTATAAAAATTTTTTACATTTAGATTAGGGATTAATCAACTATAATAATAAAAAAGTACAATTTATTATTAATTAAAAAATTTATTTAAATATTAAGAAAATAAGTATTTTTGTTTTAATGAAATTATGATTATGAAGTATCCGAAGATGATAACTTTTTAATTCAAATAAGTTAGAGGTAAGTGATAGGTTGGTCTGTTGGATATGAGTCTTTAAAACCTGTTAAAATACTTAGACATCAATTATTGTTCTTCTTTTTTTAGAGGATATGAAAAATCTAGATGCATTGAGTTTGTAAAAATTATATAAAATTTTTTCGTGATATCTAAAATGTCTCATGATTTGTAATCTTTATTGTGTTTAGTGTATATTAAAGTCTATCATATTTATGATTGTGAATATTATTTTAGATGGGAAAATCAAATTACAATCAATATCATTGAAAATTTGTTATGTCAAAAAGATTAAGATAATACATAGATGAGTCTTCAGGATCAAATTCCTACATTACAACAAAATACATATGATGATGCATATGATAAAATTTAAAGTTGTACAAATCATAATAGTTAGATTGAAAATTATCTTATAATTTTTATCATTTTATGACTTAATGATTTGTAATATTTTTATGTTTTAGTTATATTTTGAAAGATTATATTTCCATATTTTATTTTATAAGTATTAATTATAATTTTAAATTAAAGAATTTTTTTAATGTTATTTAATTTTTTTAATTCATAATTTTAAATTTTCTCTATACTAGGTATATATTCATACATGTATATATTTTGTATGTATATATTTTGTATGTATATATTTTGTATTGTGTATATTTTCTCTATACTATGTATATATTTTGTATTTACATTATGTATACATGTATCTACACAATAATATCTATCTATATACAATGTGTATATGTATATATTCAAAATGAGTGTATATACACAATGTATGTACATTGTATATACATTATGTATGTATTTTGTATATTGTAATACACAATAATTATATTATGTGTATATATAGATACACATAACAATTAACACATCTATGTTATGTATGATATATTGATATAATGCTTCCATCATGCTCAACACTTGCCACCCGCACACACTGTCCAAGGGACATGGCCCACAATAGTCTAGGGTTCAGGGCCTAGGCCCTTGTGAGGTGGACCGGGTGCCATGGCCAGGCCCTGAAGAGGGCATGCCTGGCTCTCTTGGTTCAAACCCAAGCTATTCTGGAATGGGCACGTGCAGACACAAATAACCGTTCTCATCACAATTGTTGGCAGAGATTTCATGAGAGCTATCTGGAGTATCTTAATTTCTTTTTTCTTTGAAGTTTGAGGTGATGAATATATATAATATTCATTATATTTATTGCACTATTTTAATTTATGTATTTTTTATTTCACTTGTATCTAGTCTAGGTAGTGTAGTGTTTATATTGATGGCATGCTCGAAACACTTTTACTTTTGTTCTTTAAAAAAAGCATCATGTGTCTTGAGGCAGTCTCCAACATGTTAGCTGAATGTTGGTGGTGGTGGCGGTATTATCACTTTTATTTCTCCCACTTTTATATCATATTCTATAATACAAATATATGCATTTAGGTGCCTCATTCTTAATGCAACCAAACCTATAAATGAGACCATGTACAATGCCACACTAAAGAAGAAATACATGATGAAAATTTATCTTCGAGAGCATGTTAGATTTATAAGATAGAAAGCATGTTGTGATTGAATTAACATCAAGGTCATTAGAGATTGTATTATTTTATTTTAGCATGTGTTATTTTTTTGTTTTGTTTTGGAAGATAAAAATTATGTTTGTTTGGGCATGTACTATTCTGAATTTTCACCGGGCAACTTTTTTTATTTTCTATTTGTCAATTAGTTTTCGTAAAGTCTGGAGCCTGTGCAATTTTTTAATGATACTAGGTTTTTACTTACCATGCAGAGTTGGATGTTCTGGCAGTGCAATGCTGGGCCTCATGTGCTAGCTTTTGTGGTGTGCTGATCTTTCATTTTAGAGTCATGTGGTGCATGACAAGCACTGTATATGTACATATACCATGTATATAAGTATAAATATACTTGGTATATACGTATGTATATACTGAGTATATATGTAGGTACATACTGAGTATAAATATACTTGGTATATACGTACGTATATACTGAGTATATATGTAGGTACATACTGAGTATGTACATAAGTGGGTACATACTGACAAGCACTGTATATATACACACGCACGCGCGCGCACACACACACACACACACACACGTTTAAATATATAATTGCTCGGGCTGGTCTGGTCATCATCGTGCATTGCATACCGATGTAGGTCATAAAAGTCATGGATATTTGACCTTTCATAAAGCTATGGCATGAAGATATTTCTTATCTAGGCCATCCAAGTAGACAGAGGTTGGTCTTAAATCTTTTTAGTAACTATGTAGATATGCTATTATCACATGGTACAAAGAATATGCATGGGGAAATAAGTTTTCTTGCTGCAAGTTAAGCAAAGATTGGTTATAATTGTACTAGATCTTAGGATGATGATGATACTCGTATAGTGTCATGTAATTTTATTACATCTCACAAAACTGTATTCAATCGGAAGGAAAAATGTATCATTACCTGATTTTTATAGGCTGTGAGTGCCAAGAGGAATATCGGGTCCTGTATATGGAGAAGCAACTTACAGCCTTGTCAAAAACTTGCTTAATCTCATAATGAGTGGTTCATCTTCCTCTTTTTATTTAGCTACTTCTATTTCATCTTCTTCTTTAACTTATACTCCTTGTTATATTTCATCAATTTTTCTTATTCTTCTTTTTTATTCTTCATTTTTGTCTTCTCCTACTTCTTTTTCTTTATATAATAATAATAATTATTTTTTTTTTCTTCTTCTTTTATTATTTCACTTATTTTTCATTCTTCTTGTTCTTCTGGTTCTTCTTCTTCTTTCTCTTCTACTTCTTCAACTTCTTCCTCATCTTTTTCTTCTTCTTCTTCTTCTTCCTATTTCTCTGATACATCTTATTCATCAGCTTCTTCTTCTTCTTCTTCTTCTTTCTCTTTCTCTAACACATCATCATCATCATCATCATCATCATCATCTTCTTCTTCTTCTTCTTCTTTTTATCTTCCTCTTCATCTTCTTCTTATTGTTGTTTTTCTTCTTCTTATTATTCATCCTCTCCTTTTTATTCTTACACTTCTTCCTCTTCTTTTTATTTTTTTTGTCGTCTTCTTCTTTTTATTCTTTTTCATCATCTTCTTCTTCTTTTTATTATTATTCTTTTTTTTATTCCTATTATTCTTCTTCTTTTTCATCCTTAACTTTTTATTCTTATTCTTTTTCTTATTTTTCTTCTACTACTACTATGATGACTTATTCATCATATTCTTATTCTTATTCTTATTCTTATTCTTTTTCTTTTTTCTTCTTCTCCTTCTTCCACTCCTCCTCCTCATCCTCCTCCTCATTCTTCTTCTTTTTCTTCTTCTTCTTTTTCTTCTTCTTCTTCTTCTTCGTGTCCTTCCACTTATTCATCTTCTTCTCCTTCTCTTTTTTTACTTATTATTATTATTATTATTATTATTCTTCTTCTTCTTCTTCTACATTTATTACTATTAATGCAACAACTATTTATTATTATTATCATTATTATTATTATTATTATTATTCGATTTTTTTTTCATCTTCTTTATTTTCTTCTTTTCTTCATCTACTTATTTTTCTTTTTTTGCATCCATTTCTTATTCTTTTTCTTATTCCTCTTCCACTTCTTCTTATTATGCTTATCTTTTTTCCTCTTCCTCTTTTTCTTCTCTTTTTTTTTTCTTTTTCTTCCTCTTCCTATTCTTTTTTGTCTTCTCCTCCTTCTTCTCCTCTTCCTTCTTCTTTTTCTTCTTCTTATTCTACCTCTTTAAATTATTGTTGGCCTTTTTCATCTTCTTTTTGCTATTGTTTTTATTATTATTATTATTATTATTCTAATTCTTTTTCTTCTTATTCATCTTCTTATTCTTTATCTTTATCATCTTCAACTTCTTTTTATTCTTCTTTTTCATCATCTTCTTATTCTTCTTTTTATCTTTCTTTTCATGCTTCATCCTGTTCTTTTTTTGCTTATTATTATTATTATTATTATTCTTCTTCTTCTTCTTCTTCTTCATTTCTTAGTCTTTAACTTGTTCTCTTGCTTCTTCTTCTTATTCTTCTTTTCCTTTTCCATTTCTAATTTTTATTATTTTTCTTCTTCTTATTCTTCTTCTTCGTCTTATTATTATTATTATTATTCTTCTTCTTCTTCTTCTTCCTTCTCCTACTATCCTCTTGTATTATACTTATTATTATTATTATTTTATTATTATTATTATTATTATTATTCTTCTTCTTCTTCTTCTTTTAATTATTCATTTTCTTCTTTCTTTAACTACTACTACTTCTTGTTTATCTTATTCTTATTCTTCCTCTTATTATCATTCTTCTTCTTTGTTTTATACCTCTTCAATTTTTTTCATCTTTTTCTTCATTTTCTCTACTTATTATTATTATTATTAATCTTCTCTTCCTCCTCCTTCTCGTTCTTCCCCTTCATATTTGTGCCCTTTTTTTTTCTTCTACTATGACTACTACTACTACTTCTTCCACTTATTGTTCTTGTTTTTGTTCTTCTTATTGTTCTAATTATTATTTCTATTCATTTTTTAATTTTGATACTTCTTGTTCTTTATCTTCTATTTGTTCTTATTCTTTATATTATTCTTCTTTTCTTGTTCTTCATCTCCTTCTTCTTCCACTTCTTCTTCATCTTTTTAAATTTTTTTTTCTTTTTCATCATCTTCTTTTTTTTCTTTTTTTTCTTCTTCTTCCTCTTTTTCTTCTTTTTCTTTGCCTTGTTCTTCTTCTTCTTCTTCTTCATATTCATCAAATATCTTTATTCTTCTTGTTTTTATTATTTATTTTATTCTTCTTTTTCTTCTTTTTCTTCTTCATCTAAATATAATTTTTTCTTCTTCTTCTTCTACGTCTTCTTCTATTTCTTCTTTTTATTATTATGATTCTTCTTTTTCCACCAAGTCTTCTTATTTATTATCATCATCTTTGTCTTCTATGTATTTTTCATCTACTTTTTCTTCTTCTTCTTCTTCTTCTTCGACTTAGTATTATTTTTTTCCTTATTATTTTGCTTCTTTTTATTATACTTCCAATTCTTTCTATTATTTTGCTTCTTCTTCTTCTTCTTCTTCTTCTTCTTTTTCTTCTTATTTTTCTTTAAACTCTGATTCTTCATTTCTTCTACTTTTTTATATGTCTTCACCTTTTTTTCTTCTTTTTCTTTCTCTTTTTCTTCTTCATCTTATTTTTTTTTTTTACTTATTCCTATTATTATTATTATTATTCTTCTTTTTCTTTTTTTTTTCTTCTTCTTCTTTTGCTTCTCCTTTTTCTTCTACTTATTATACTTTTTATTTTGTTTCACCTTCTTTTACTTCTTATTCATTTTTTTCAAATTTTTCTTCATATCAAAGCAAATCTTATTCTTCTTCTACTACTAATTCATCATCATCATTTTTTTATTTTTATTCTTCCCCCCCACCTCTTTTATCTTATTCATCTTCCTCTTATTCTTCTTTTTTTATTTCTTGCTCATCTTCTTCCTCTTATTGTTCTTCTTCTTCTTCTTCTTTGTATTCTTATTCTTCCTCTTCACTTCTTTTTCTTTTTATTCTTCATTTATTTTTCCTCATAAACATATTCTTCTTCTTTTTTGATTATCATCTTCATTTTCTACTTCTTCCTCTTATTCTTCTTCTTTTTTTGTCAAAATCATCATCATCATCTTCCCTTTTCTCCTCTTTTTTATTATTTATATTATTATTCTTATTTTTCTTCTATTTCATATTCTTCTTCTATATCATCACCTTTTTCTTCTTATACTTTTACTTATTCTTCTTCTTCTTTTCCCTCTTCTTCTTATTATTCTTCTTCTTATTAATCATCTACTTATTTTTTTATTATTCATCGTCATCTTCTTTTTCTTATAATAATAATAATTATTATTATTATTATTCTTCTTCTTCTTTTTATTCTTCTTCTTCTTCTTCTTCTTCCTCTTCTATTTCATCTTCTCTTCTTCTTATTCTTATTCTTCTTCATCATCTTCTTTTTTAATTCTTCTCCTTCTCCTTCTCCATCTTCTTATTCTTCCTTTATTCTTTCTTTTTTAATTATTTCTTTTTTATATTATTCCTTTTCTTCTTCTCTTTCTTATTTTTTCTTATTTTGTCCTTTTTGTTCATGTTCTTTATGTTCTTCTTTTTCTTCTTCTTCTACTTCTACTACTACTACTACTACTACTACTACTACTTCTTCTTCTTCTTCTTTTTATCTTCTTAATCTTCTTAATCTTCTGATTATTTACATTATCTTCTTCTTTTTTCTTTTTCTTTTTATTCTTATCCTTTTTTTTTCTAGTTTATTATTATTATTATTATTATTCTTCTTCTTATTCTTCGTCTTGTGTTTTTTCTTCTCCTTCTAATTATTTACTTATTCTTTTTCTTCATCTTATTCATTTTTTTCTTCTACTTCTTTTTCTTCTTGTACTACAACAACTACTATAACTTGTACTAATTATTATTATTATTATTATTTATTATTATACTTCTTCTTCAACTACTACTACTTCTTATGATTCTTATTATTACACTTTTTATTATTATTCATCTTCTTCATTCTCTTCTTCTTCTTCTTCCTCCTCCTCCTCCTCTACTTCTTAGTATTCTTCTTCTTATTAATTTTCTTGTTCTAATTTTTCTTAATTTTCTTCTTCTACCTTTTCTTCTTCTACTTCTTCAAATTCAACTTATTATTATTATTATTCTTCTTCTTCTACTTCGTGTTATCTTTTTGTTATTTATGTTCTTTACATTCTTATGCTTCTTCTTCTGCTTCTTATTCAAAACATAGTTCTTCTTCCCCTTCTTATCCTTATTTGGCTTCTTTTTCTTGTTTATCTTCTTTTTTATGTTCTTATTTTTCTTCTTCTTTACCTTCTTCTTTTTCTTTCACTTCTTCTTCGTCTTGATTTTATTATTCATCTTCTACTTCTTTAATTTAGTCTACTTTTTTATTTTCTTCTTCTTCATTTTTATTCATTTTATTCTTTATATTCTTTTTATTTTTTTTTCTCTTTCTTCTTTTCATCATCATCATCTTCTTCTTTATCATCATCATATTTTTGTTCATCATATTCTTATTATTTTTATTATTACTGTTTTATTTATTTATTTGGCTTCTTAATATTAATCTTCTACTTCATCTTATTCTGGGTCTTCTTCTACTTCTTCTCTTATTTTTTTTCTTTTTCATATTCATCTTATTATTCTTATTCTTATTCTTATTCTTATTCTTTCTACTCTTCTTTTTATTCTTGTTTTTCTTGTTCTTCATTTACTTCTTCTTTTACATCTTATTTTTTATTCATCTTATTCTTCTTCTTCTTGTTCTTCTTCTTCTTTGTCATCCTACTCCTCTTTTCTTCTATTTATTCTTTTTATTTTTCCTATTCATCTTATTCTCCTCATCTCCCTCCTCCTTTCCTATTCTTTATCTTTCTTCATCATTATCTTCTTCTACTTCTTGTTTTTCTTATTTTTCTTATTTTTCATATTCTTCTTCTTCTTCTTGTTCTTCTTCTTTTTCCTCTTCTTCTTTTTCTATTTTTTCCTTTTCTTCTTCTTCGCCTCCTCCTCCACCTCCTCATTCTTCTACTTCTCCTCCTCCTCCACCTCCTCATTCTTCTACTTCTCCTCCTCCTCCACCTCCTCATTCTTCTACTTCTCCTCCTCCTCCACCTCCTCATTCTTCTACTTCTCCTCCTCCTCCTCCACCTCCTCATTCTTCTACTTCTCCCCCTCCTCCTCATCCTTCTTTTATTCTTCTTCTTCATCTTTCTCTTCCTCTTCTTCTTCTTCTTTTAATTATTCATTTTCTTCTTTCTTTAACTACTACTTCTTATTGTTCATCTTATTCTTATTCTTCCTCTTCTTATTCTTCTTCTTCTTTATTTTATACCTCTTCATTTATTTTCTTTTTTTTTTCTTCTTTTTCTCTACTTAGTATTATTATTATTATTATTCTCCTCCTCCTCCTCCTCCTCCTCCTCCTCCTTCCCCTTCATATTTTTGTCCTTTTTTCTTTAAATACTACTACTACAAGTACTTCTTCTTCTTGTTTTTGTTCTTATGATTGTTGTAATTTTTATTCCTCTTCATTTTTAATTTTCATACTTCTTGTTCTTTATCTTCTTCTTGTTCTTATTCTTTATATTATTCTTCTTTCCTTCTTCTTCTTCCCCTTCCTCTTCCACTTCTTCTTCATCTTTTTTAATCATTCTTTCTTTTTCATCATCTTCTTTTTTTCTTATTTATCTTATTATTATTATTATTATTATTATTATTCTTCTTCTTCTTCTTCTTTGCCTTCTTCTTCTTCATATTCATCATAATATTTTTATTTATCTTGTTTTTTTTCTTTTTTATTCTTCTTTTTCTTCTTCATCTAAATATTATTATTATTATTCTTCTATTTCTTCTTTTTATTATTATGATTCTTTTTTTTCCACCATGTCTTCTTATTTATCTTCAACATCTATGTTTTCTATGTATTTTTCATATACTTTTTTTTTCTTCTTCTTCTACTTAGTATTATTTTTCTCCTTCTTATAATTCTTCTTTTTATAATTCTTCTAATTCTTTCTATTATTTTGCTTCTTCTATTTCTTCTTCTTCTTCTTCTTCTTCTTCTTCTTCTTATTTTTCTTTTATCTCTGATTCTCCATTTCTTCTACTTTTTTCTATGACTTCACCTTTTTTTCTTCTTTTTTTTTCTCTTTTTCTTCTTCATCTTATTTTTTTCTTTTACTTATTCCTATTATTATTATTCTTCTTCTTCTTTCGCTTCTCATTTTTCTTCTACTTTTTCTACTTTTTCTGTTGTTTCTCCTTCTTTTACTTATTATTCTTTTTTTTCAAATTCTTCTTCAATCAAAGTAAATCTTATTCTTCTTCTACTACTAATTCATCATCATCATCTTTTTATTTTTATTATTCACCCTCCCCTCCTTCTTATTATTAATCTCCTCTTACTCTTCCTTTTTTATTTTTTTTGCTCATCTTTTTCTTCCTATTGTTCTTCTACTTCAATGTATTCTTATTCTTCCTCTTTTCTTCTTTTTCTTTTTATTCTTCTTTTATTTTTCATCATAAACTTCTTCTTTTTTGATTATCATATTTTTTTTCTACTTCTTCCTCTTATTCTTCTTTTTTTTGTCATAATCATCATCATCATCTTCCCTTTCTCCTCCATCTTCTTATTATTTATATTATTATTATTATTATTATTATTCTTCTTCTTCATGTTCTTCTTCTATATCATCACCTTTTTCTTCTTATACTTTTACTTATTCTTCTTCTTTTAACTCTTCTTCTTATTATTATTCTTCTTATTCATCATCTACTTCTTTTTTTAGTATTCCTCATCATCATCATCATCTTCTTCTTTTCTTCTTCTTATTCTTCCTATTCTTCTTTTTCTTCGTATTCTTATTCTTAATCTTCCGCTTTTTCTTCTTCTTCTTCTTCTTCATTTTCTTCTTATTCTTCCTCTTCTATTTCATCTTCTCTTCTTCTTCTTATTCTTCTTCTTCTTCTTCTTTTTATTCTTCTTCATCTTCTCCTTTTTTATTCTTTCTCTTCTCCTTCTCATTCTTCTTATTCTTCCTTCTTTCTTTCTTTTTTATATTCTTCCTTTACTTCATCTCTTTCTTCTTTTTCTTATTTTATTATTTTTGTTCTTGTTCTTTATGTTCTACTTCTTTTTTTTTCTTCTTCTACTTCTTCTATATCTTCTTCTTCTTCTTCTTATTCTTCTTCTTTTTGTTCTTCTTAATCTTCTGATTATTTATATAATCTTTTACCTTTTTCTTTTTCTTTTTATTCTTTTTCTTTTTATTATTCTAGTTATTATTATTATTATTATTATTCTTCTTCTTCTTCTTCTCGTATTTTTTCTTCTCCTTCTGATTATTTACTTATTCTTTTTCTTCATCTTATTTATTTTTTCTTTTTCTTTTTCTTCTATTCTTCTTATTCTTCTATTCTTTTTTTTTTCTACTTTTTCTACTTATTCTTCCTCTTTTTCTTTTTCTTATTATTTTTCTTCTTCTTACTATTGGTTTTCCTCTCCTTTTTATACTACTTCTTTTTACTCATCTTCTAATTCTACTTTTTCTTTTTCTTCTTCTTCTTATTCTAGGTCTTCTTCCTCTTCTACGTCTTCTTTCTTCTTCTCCTCCTCCTCCTCATCCTTTTTCCTATTCTTCTGATTTTTCCTCTTCTTATTTTATTTTGTATTCTACTACTTCTTCTTCTTCTTCGATTTCTTGTTCATTTTCTTCCTCTTCTTTTTCTTCTTCTTCTTCTTCTTCTTCTTCTTCTTTTTCATCATCGTCATCTTTTTCTTCTTCTTCTTCTTCTTCTTCCTCTTCTTCATTTCATCATCATCATCATCATCTTATTCTTCATCTTCTTCTTCTTCTTCTTTTGCTCCTCTTTTTTCTTTTTATTTTTTCTTCTTCTTCTTTTTTCTTCTTCTTATTTTATTATTCATCATCATCATTATCATCATCATCTTCTTCTTCTTCTCTCTCATCATCATCATATTATTTTTCCTATTTTTCTTCTTCTTCTATATCTTCTTCCTGATCATCATCTTCTTACCCTTCTTTTTCTTTATTATCTTTCTCTCTTTTTTCTTATTCATCTTTTTTCTCTTCCACTTTTTCTTCTTCTTTGTTTTTTTTTATTCTTCTTATTTTTTTGTCATTTTCTTCTTATTCTTCTTCTTTTTTTCTTTTTATTTTTCTTCTTTTTCTTCATCTTCTTCATCTTCTTTTTTTTTCTTATTTTTCTCATTCTACAACATCATAATCATCTTATTTTTCATGTTCTTCTTCTACTTATTTTTCATTTTTTTCTTTTTATTATTATTATTCTTATTCATTTTCTACAACAACTTCTTCTTCTTATTTTTTTTGTTCATCTTTTATTTATCATAATCATCATCATTATCATCATCATCTTCTTCTACTTCTACTTCTTATTTTCATAAAAAAATTTTCAGAGAAAAAATTTTATTTTATTTTTTTTTTTTTAAAGGCTTTTAACATTTATTAAAGAAAACATATCCCTCACTTGTAGGCGGAGGAAGACCTTTACAACATCAGAAAACTTAAAAGACATACTATTTACAGATAATACCCTAGCCAATAATTCAGAGAAACTATCTTTTCCTTAGGATTAGTTGAAGCAGTAACCGCACTCTGTATGATTCTTCCTTATTATATGACATTGAACAGCAGGGAGTCTTTCCACTCCAGTGGTTATATTCGTCTCAGCAGCGGGAGTTTTCCTGACAGCAACAGGGGGCAGCAACAGACAGCAACTAATCCTACCAGCAACAGACAGTTTCAGAGAAGAAATTTTTTACTAGTTCAGAGTCATAAAGGATTTAGATTAATTAATTTTCAGAGAATAATTTTGAACTCTAAAAATTTCAAATTGAACTTTTGTTGGTTAATTATTATCTTTGCAAAATTATAGAAGAATCAAAGCTAAAAGTTAATGATTAGAAAATATGAATGAGATTTACTAAAATTGTTTATTGGAAATGCTCAAATTGGAAGCTTAAGGCTTAATTCAATTTTGTCTCATAGATAATATTTTGATAAACATTTATGGTGAGAAAATGACCAAGAATCTTTGGACAAAGTGAGAAATCATCTATCAATGTAAGTCATTGATCAAAAATTTATTCTTGAAGTATAAAATATATAAGTTGCATATGGATGATAGAGCTTCGTTCTTTGTGCATCTGAATGAGTTTAATACTCTAATCAATTAGTTATTATCCATTATATTGTGATCAAAAATGATGATAAGGATATTACCCTCATTTGTTTGCCACCCATCTTATTTGATAATATGATTATCACCATAGGTAATAGTACAATATAGCTATCATATAAGATAGTTGTTTCAATAGTTATGTCTAAGGATATGAGGTGGCTTAACACTAGGAGGTTCTTGAAAGAAGTTTTATTTATGAGAAGAATAATTGAAGTAGAAAGGTCAAAGAGCATTGATAAATCCAAGATAAAATGTTGGAAATGTAATAAGACAGGACATTTCAAAAGGGACTATAGGAACAAAAATAGATCAAAGGATACAGATGAATCTATTATAAAATTCCACATAGTAGCAACATGCATCACTCATAATGATGAAGACACATGGTTCATCATTACATGATCCTCATAGCATATGAATCTCAATCATGAATGGTTATGTTAGTTTAATAGATATAATAGATAAATTATAATAGTTGAGAATGTCTCAATAGTGAAAATAGCTGATGTTGAGCATATACAGATAAAGATGCATGATGAGAAACAAAGTTGATTTTGGAGGTGATGCACATTTTAGATCTCACCAATAACTTTATATCGGTCACTATAATGATTGATGAAAATAACCACTTTAGTTTTGATTAGAATGCATGGAAGATGAATTGATGATTTATGATAATTTCTCATGGAACAAGGTGTGAAACCTTGTACAAGCTACTATTGAGCACCATTATGTCTCCAGTTTGTTGCTCTTTTATTTATGAGAAGAAGTAAACCCTGGAAAATAAGTAGTAAATGGAGAAAAATAGTCTTTAGTCATGACATGATGCCATGTTGTGATATTAGAGACTAGGGCACATCAAAGAATAGAGCATGGTGACTATATCCTCAAATGAAATGGTGGATAGAGTATAAGATTGTTCAGAAGGGTTTGATTTTTGTGAGGATTTCTTGCATGGAAAAAAAAATTCAAATATATAGCTACCATATCAATATTAGTGCTAGAATTAATTTTGAGCCATGTATTTATAAAAAAAAGGAGACATCACTTGATAGATCAAAGTATTATGTATTTTTTGTTCATGATTTCTCTATATATGCACGAGTTTACTTTATTCAAAAGAAATTTAAAGTGTTGGAAAAGTTTAAAGAATTCAAAGTGCTAGTAGAGAACTAATTCAACAAGAATTTAAAAGTTCTACACATGAAAATTGCTGAAAAGTATTTTCCAAATGATCAATTCTATGTTGGAAAAATTCAGGCAGAATATGATCAGAATTTCACCACAAAGAATGGAATGGATTAAAGGCTGAATAAAATATTGATGGAGAAGGCAATGTACATTAGGACTTGGGCAAGTTTGGAGCTAAAAATTTGGGCTGATTCAGTTGCCACAATAAACCACCTATATAAGCAAACTTCTACATCAATAATGAATAAGCTTACACTATGTTAAGTGTTGTATAGAAGGAAGCTAAATTTAGGTCACATTTGGGTCTTTGGGTGTGGTGCGCATGTCCATTTATCAAATGAAAAGTGGAATATGTTGGAATTTAAATTATAAAAATGCATGTTCATTGCTACAAGCTCTAGAACCTAGACATAAAATTATTCATCATTAATAAAGATGTCATTTTCAAAAAGTGTAAAAGTGAGTCTATGGAAAATAAATTATTTGAATGACATGATAATGTAGAGGTAGATGTGAACATGGAAAAAAAGTATTCGGTATGCTAAATACTAAAAATACTAATTATTGTGGTAATTATGCATGATATATTCATAGAATAAAGCATTAAATAGAATAATTTTACTAAATTATAATTTTGATGGAATATAATGAATAGTAGTAAATTTTGATAGTTTATGGGTGAAATATAAGACTTGGTAGATTTTTTGAGTTGGAGGGGGGAAAATTCATGTAACATCAGAGCATTTTTTTTGTTAAAGCTCTTGTACACCTCATTGAACTTATAGGGTAGTTTAGGCATCCATCCTTGGCCAAATAACAATACAAATAGTCATGACTCTCTTCGTACATTATGACTCTACCACCTTGTTGATAGAATTATTTCTTTGTGCAACATATAGTTTTTGCCTGTGAAACCTTCTTAGTGTCATAGTTGTACTAGGTCAAAATATTTTTATGGCTATGAAATTAATTTTACATCATAGCAACCAAGTACTTCATTAGTGCTAAAAGTTATGGCATCCTCCAATGTCACATCCTAGTTGTTATAGTGACAACAAGACTAAATAAAAAACCATAATACTTCTCTAACACTGCATCTTTTAGCTATAAAGAGTTCTAAAGAGTATTTACTTAAGTTATTGTCATATACAAGGCCATGACTTTTATTCTTAAGAAATGATAAAAATGGTGTCTCATTTGTAGCATCACAACTTAAAGTTGTAGAGATGAAATGTATAATCTATGACTACTCTTAGTTCTATGGCTTAGTATTATAGAGACGAAATAAAAAAGTCATGGTCATTTCCAATGTCATTACATAGTATTATAGAGATGAATGAACAAGTCATTGTCATTCCCAACACTACAACTTAGTATTACATAGATGAAATACATAACAACATTCATTATTAGTGTCACAATAATCTAAGGCAAGAAAGAGACCAAACCTATGGTCCAATCATAATACTATAATTTTGTATTATAGAGAGGAAATTCACAAGATGCGACTATTCTTAGCATCATAGAAATCTAAATTAAGAAAAAGACCAATGCCATGGCTCATTCTTAATGCTACTTAGTGTTATAGAGGCAAAAATCCAAAGCATCGACATTATCCAATATCGTGACTTACTACTTAAAAATTATACCCAGTCTTTTGAGTGTAAAAATACAAAATTTGAAAACAAAAAAAAAAGAAATTCTTAGGGCATGAGAGATATAATGAAAAAGAAAATTTGTGGGGTAAAAATTCACACAAACCTAGGGGAGATCTATGAGCAAATGGGTTATGTAAAACCCAAACATAAATCCTAAGGGGGGCATGAATCTTGACTTCTACCTAAGAAAAAATATGAGGTTTATGAATAAGAATTATGAATTTAAATTTTGACTCATGTATACTCTTGAGGACTATCATTGGGAACTCAAAATTCAATGAGATATATTTTGAATTATCTCACGTGAATTCTTCCTCTATGTTAGGATAAATTAATTTAAATGATTAGTATATTTTATTTCATGTGATTGATGCATAATTAATAAATTTTTATGTTAGAATTGTGTTGTAGTTGTGTTATTGATGGATCTAAGAATTGATTTCTCAAGTATCTTCCTAACATGAAAACTATAACTAATGAAAATGGCATGCACCAAGATTGATCTATCTAGAGGATCATAGAGGCATAAGCGTCGGTTATAAAAATCAGCATATGAAATAAAACCAAATTTTATTCACATTCATCAGTTTATCTTGCATCAAATGTCCATATACACTTTTTGAATTCACCCTCCATGTGCTCTTTATATCTATGAAAAAATTAGTGATTGCCAAAAAATCAGGTTACCTTTGGAGAGAATTAAAATATATGCTATCTTTAGCTTCTTAAAATCCAAGCAACTCATTTATTATATTTTTATTAAAGCACACCAAAATACCTCTCATGTAGCAATATCTTTCAACTTAGCTTAAATTTTTTTTGCAATGGAAGCATTGTCCCATTCTCTATGCATGCAAAATAATGGTTGCTCACTCTTCTTTTTAATATCACCAAAAGGTGGGATAAATTCTTTGAATCTTTTCTCTCCAATAAAGTATTTCTTTGCAAGAATCGAGTCAATCCATTGATGCCCTAGTTTTGTAACAAAAATCTCAATGGGCACTATGTATTTGGGTCACATTTTTACGGTGTTGGGTTTCTATCACTTTTCTTTTTCCTCATGGATTATTTTTTTGATCATTTTCTATGAGTATCTTTTTCTTTCTTTCATCAAATCAACGAGATTAGATTATTTATGATTGGTTTGTCATGACATTAGAAGAGAAATTAGATATTATTGAAGGAATTCTAGGGTTAGGTATTTATAATCAGAACCTAATTAATGAAAGTCTAGACTTTTGTGGGATCACTTTTCTTTCTTTAAATGAAAAGTCAAGGTACCTTGTAGCTTTTACATCAAAGTCACAACATTGGGTCTTGGTCGTGACATTTTTTTCTTAAGTTTCTAATTACACTTTAATTTTATAACACCAAAGTCATAACACTAGCCATGACCATAAATTTATTATTTCATTTTTGATGGTATTTTCTTTTTGAGATATCAAGGTCACAGTGCTGAAAAATAGCTATGCCTTTGTCATTAAGTTTCTAATAGGCATTTATTTTTGTATCACTAAAGTTGTGGTGATGAAAAAAGGTTATGGCTTTAGGCTTAAAAATTAGATTCACACATTAATCTGAATATGCAATTCTTTTGTGTGGGTGTTTAAGTGTAGTTATGTAAGTGAATTTATAATTTTACAACAAATACAAATTCACCAAGTAGAAAAAACTTTAGAGTTTCCTTACAAGCATCACTATATTTAATCTCCATAGCTAGATTATCAATACTTTATCTCATCTATCAAAAATCTCTACTATCTAAGCTAACTTCTTTGTATAATTCTTAATCACTTTTTTTCTTGTACCTTTAGTATTAGTCATTGATACTAGATAAATAATTATCTTGATGACATCATCTAAAAGATAGTTAGGATGGAGCACATCTTCTTTATTTTTCCTTGCCATAACATTATGAAAATTTATAACATTTTCAACTCTTTGTTCATAGTTCTTCTCCTTGACTTCCTATGTATTAGCCATTGAAACTTTATTATTTGCCTTCTAGCATAATCAAGAATGTATTCTCAATGTCTTCTTCCATGTTATCAACCTCAAACGTCATCATGTAGCCACTAAAACTTTTTCTATAATATTTTCAACACACTTTTTGTCTTTCTTAACTTTATCAATATCAGTCACTAAAATTTTTAATATGACATTTTCTGTGAATATACCCCAAATAGTGTTTTCAACTTTCTTCTATCATTTTAACGATTCTTCCTCCACTTCATTCGCTCTTATCAAATTATTTAGCAGCTAGGCAAGTATATCATCATAAGAATCATTTAATATGCTCCCATGAAGGCTTCTAGATCTCCAATCTTTATAACTCGTTGGTGTCTAATAATAGAGTTGATTTTGGTTATGATGAGTGTGCAATAGAAGTCACTACTTGGTGAATAATTGGATAAGTATTAATAGTTTGGGGAATTCTTATGCATTATCATCTCATTTCTTCTCTAATGATATTCATCTGCATTATTTTTATATTTTTATTCTCTCGTCACAAATGTCATGAAGCCAATAACTGGTATAATATATGATCATTTGTATTCTTGGCTTCATAAGTACCATACTCACATAATTAATATATGCTTCCATCAAAACATATAGAGAAAGTGACTCAAAGGACTATTACCACCTTGTGAGTCACCATAAACTACTTTTTCAAGTCCTATATATTACATGTCACTTTCCTCTAGAGTGAAGGTATGACTTTTAGATTAAAGATAAAAACCTTAAAAATGTATTATTAAACATCCATATCAATTGAAAACTAGTTCTTCTAAGATATGTATAAGAATTTATCTTTAATATTATCTATGCTTTTGGCTTCATGAGTTTCATAATCATAATGATTAACATTCCTCAATTTTAGGTTTCAATGTAAAGGTTTGTCTCATGCATCATAGTTAGAAGGGCTATGGCTTGCTTTCTATCATATGTATGAATGAATATCTTAGATTACCTATCACCATCTACCATGACAATATGCACAACCCCACCAATAATTAAATTTCTAATTCAAGTTCTATCTAATCATCATATCCATCAATTTCCATTCCACTACATACATCAAATATAATAATTATTCACAAAAATATGTATACATCACATAAATCATAATTATATAAACCTTTGACCTTAATTTATATTTATATTAGGGAGAGATTCATGAGGAATAAGATTAGAAGCCTAATGAATCATGGATTCCAAATGATAGCCCCAATAAGAATCAATGACATAAACCATAATCTCATGCTATTTTGATTATTTTTTCTAAATCACCCATAGATAACAAAGGTTTGAGAGTTGCACCCACTAAATCTAAGGTTTAACCTATGTCTTCCATCCCTTGCTTGCTTTTTCATCCTTTAAGTAGTTTGAAAATCCACCAAAACTACTTGTTAACCCATAAATTACCAAGTAACTAATTACCTCAAAAAAACATATCTATTTCATATATATGCATCGAATCTACCAAAACCTAAAAGTTGATTGTTTACATACCAAATATAAGTCACCCAATCCATATGCATATATAGAAGCATATGCATGTCACTACTTGTGAGTGTCATGATATGAAATATGATGTCATGACTAAGCTTTGTGTCATGACATGGAACATGATGTCATGCATAAATTTAGTTCCATGACTTTGAACATGAAATCATCACTATGTTTAGTACAGTGATATGGAATATGATGGTGTGACTGAGTTTAGTGATATGTCATGGAAATATGATGTCATAATTGAGTCTAGTATTGTGATATGAAAACATCATATTGTGATTGAATCTAATATCATGATATGAAAATATGATGTCATGAATGAATCTACTATCATGACATGGAAACATGATGTCATGGCTTGTACAATTTGCTTTTGTAAGTAATTTAGTAAGGCAATGTGAATGTAATTAATGATAAGTTGTGGCAATATGATTTAAACCATGGTTAGTTTCTTTTCTTATTTTCTCTCTCTTTATTTCTCTCACAAGAATAGTGAAAACCCAAGAATTAACCACTAGATTCTATTATTGATCCTAACATTTGATATCAAAGCCAATATTATGTAGATCTAAGGAGCAACATTATGTATGTCTAAAATGCAAGGTGGCATAGATTTGAGAAGCAGGGTTGCATTGGTATTAGATTTTCAAATTTGGTAATGATGAGAAGCAGGGTTGCATTGATATTCTTGATCTCTTTATTGGATTTTTTGCTTGCTCATTTGTTTTTAGATGATATGGAAGTCTCCTTTTTGCTTAGTCCCATGCTTGGCTAATTAAGCTCCAAACAATTTTTTTAAAAAATGATTTTTTTATCACTTATGACTTATCATGGTGTACCAAAATGTTTGACAATATCATAACGTTAGAAACTCACAATTGTTTTTGGATCATTCTTTTGGAAATAACTCAAGAAAAAGTGTGGAAGGTGTACCTAAGTCATGATAATGAATTTTCATTCTCTCTATCATTTTTCTCCCCTCCAATATTTTTCTCTAATGAGTCGACAAATTTCACCCAAAATCACTATGATTTCATTTATATTTGTCGAATAACCTCAAAATAAGAATTTATTACAATCTCTTCAATACAAAATAGAATAAGTATAAACTCAATATGATATACTCACTAAATAACCAAACAAAATCAATATGTGAAGTACTAAATAGAATGTAAAGATAAAGATGCATGATGAGAAAATGAAATTGATCCTAGAGGTGATGCACGTTCCAAATCTCACAAACAAATTGATATTGGTAACCATTGTAATAGATGCATGCATCCACTTCATCTTCAATCATCAGTCAGATGATCAAAGGTGTAATAGTAATTCGATGTAAAATAAGGTGTGAAACCTTGTACAAGCTACTAGTAAGCATCATTAAGTCTCTAATCAATGGCTATTTCATTTCCAAGAAGAGGAAAATCATGGAAAACTTGTTGTCAATGAATAATATTAGTCTCCAATCATGACATGAAACTATGTTATGACATCAAAGTAGAGGTGTCAATCGGGCCATGCCGGGCCGGCCTGGCCTATTTTTAGTGAGCCCGACCGTGCTTCCATGTCAGGCCAGGCATGACACGGTTACTATTCCGTGCCATGCCTGGCTCGACATGGTTTCTTTAGGCTAGGCCCGACATGGCCCATTGACATGGCTGGTTATTTTAACATGCGGGTTAAGCCCGTATGGGCAGGTTTAAAAAAATTATTTTTTTGTTTTAATATTTATGTATTTATAAAATATATATTAGATATTTAGATTAGATAATGTTTAAAAATATTTAAATTGTAACTTGAAAATTGTTGAATAGTTATAAAGTTTAAATTTTTTTTTAATTATGTTTTAATTAGATTCTTTAATAGATTTAGATTATAATTTATTAGAATTAAATTATAGAATTTTTAATGAAATTTGTAAACACAAAAGTAAATTAAATACAAAATTTCTTTAACAAAAATTACAAAGTCATAGAGCCAAACGTCCAATCGGCCAATCCCAAACTAAAGCAAATACAACATAACGTAAATAAAAAAGCATACAAAACAAAACATCGAAATCAACAATTAGAATGAATAACACAAAACTCATAAGCATAAGCATTAATGTAACATAAGTGTTGTGGTTGGGTGTCTCATGTTGGCATGTCGCAATCCCACAATCGTCAGCCGTGAGGCATCAAAATCAAGTGGCAATGGCATGTGGTGTGACAAAGGGCAACCTCTTCAATTGTCCATTGGCATATCATCATCATCATCAACCGCGACATCGAAATCACTATCATATGGATCATTATTATCAGCAATCAAGTCATCCGCTTTCGTTGTGGCTGTGATCCTTATCCCAGCATGATCCTGGATGCTAAACCTCGAATCCAACTAATCCTTCATGCATGCCAAGGCCTCAACAATATCTGGACATAATCTTGATATTCTATCCAAAATCACATTCACTGCAATAGAAAAAGTAGACTCCGATGTTATGCTCAACATTGGAGGAGTCAGTAGATCCCATGCCATCCTAGATTGTATGAGAAAGGTAAACTCATGATTTTCATCACTGTAATATATTAAGATTCTTAGTATCAGAATGTGAAAGGATTGAGCAGTAATCAGTATCTAAGTACCGAAAAAGTTCACTACTATTCGACGGTCCACCCCATCATTTCTCCTTCGCTAACTGAATGAAAAAATTGTCATCTTCGAAGATGGTATCCATATCCGTGCTCACAGCCTCACTACTACCACCACCATACCTAGTATAGTAGTATGTGAAAAGGTTAGTCAACTTCTCATGAATGAACCCTTCAAGTTGGACTTCCAGGTTTATGCACGAGGAAGTGTAGGTCAAAATGTTATTTACCCTTTCCACCTTATCCCTATGGTCCATGCATGCAACGAGAAAATATAGAGATGTAATGGTAGACTAGTACTTTAAGTACTTGATTTCCATCTCTACAACCATATGGTAAAGTGTCAGGTCAACTCGATACTTCCTAAAAATTCTACAAATGTTGCATATGCACCTGAATGCAATGCAAGTAATGGGAGTATAAACTGATGAACACATGTTCGTCGTGTCACAAAAAATCTTCAAGAATTTCATAAATGAAATTTCGGTAGCCCAGTCACTATCATCAATAAAATGTTCATCACTCTTACTATTGACATAGTCAGATATCACGTGTTCGTATATTACACATGACTTCAACATTAGGTAGGTGTAATTCCAATGGTATCTAACATTAGATTTAAATTTCTTCTTCATAAGATTCGCAAACAAATAGAGACTAGCAAACTCTTATTGTCTACGAGGTGTGTGAATGTATTTTAGTGCATTATGTATATTATCCAAAGTAGGGGAACACACCTTCATACTCACTTGTACAATCAGGTTAATCACGTGACACATGCATTTGACGTGAAAAATATTTTTTAATGGTGCGTCTCTAATATTCATAACAAACATGTTAATTACTACTTCATTATTATATACGTTATCGAATGTGATACTAAAAATTTTATTTTGAATTTTATATTCTTTAAAGATCATCATACACTCAAAAATTGCACTACTAAGTTGGGTTTGCCTAGGATCTAATGCACCATGTTTTTTGGTACATATTTCGGTATGCCTCTTAAGGTACCAAGTTCCAAACGAACTCTTACAAGTTAAATTTATCATACAATATTTGCACTGTGTCATTTCTTCTTTCTCACCCCTAACATTTTTTTGTTTTATTATATTAAAATGAGTCCAAACTATAGTAGTTCTCCTAGTTTTTTGTTTTTTAGATGTTTGGGTTGAGACAAAAGGAGAAACCAAAGTTTTAGCATCCTCAGACCTTTGTGTAAGATTTTCATTTTGTAAATTTAAATAAGTCTCATTAGTATTAGACATTTTTGGTTTTTTTAGACAAGAGGTAGAGCCTAGAATCTAGATGATAAAAATAAATTAAAGAGTACAGACTAGAGATAGAGAGAGAGAGAGAGAGAGTAAAAAAAATATTAATTATTTTTAAATATTAATTATAAAGTTAAAAGTTTTAGTTAAATAATAAATAAAAATTAAAAATACTCGTAAAGTAAGGTAGAGCATGTGCACCACAGTCCACACACTTCCAAAGCCAAGCCCAAGTTGCGAGTCCCGAAAAGCTGAGTCAAATGATGAAATCTCGAAAGATAGAAGAGATTTGAGAGAGTGAGAATATATGTTTTTGAAAAAAAATAAAAATTATGGGGGGGGGGGGGGGGGGGTTATAGATTATAGGAATGAATTTTTTTTAAAAAAAGTAATTTTTATGTATTTTTTTAAATTTTTTATTAATAAGTAGGGGGTAGAATCATGAGGGTCGTTGGATTCTACCTTTTAGTCGTTGGAGGCGAAATCCAACAACTAAAATTCAAATTTTTTTATTTTATTTTTTTTATATCGAACCATTGGGGGTGGATTGGGGGTGGATTGGGGGCGGGCCAACTGGTCGGGTTGGGAGTGGTGGGGTGGAGTGGATTCGGACCCGGGCCCGGGTGGTTTCCGAAAGATTGTGCTGTCGTGCTGCTGGTGCTGGGTGGGACGGTGGGTCAATGTCTTGGGTTGTGCTAAGTTACCGTACCAACATGCCATGGAACAATGCCGAGCCAGGCATGGCACGAGGCCTATTTGGCCTTGGCACGGCACGGCACGACACAGCACGGTTGGTACCATGGACATGCACGTCATGGGCATGGGCACGAAAAATTCCCGTGTCGGGCCAGCCCAGGCACAGCCGAATCATGTCGTGCCTCGTGCTGGGACGGGCCGGCCCGGCATGGTTGACACCTCTACATCAAAGACTAGGACACATCAGTAACAATAGCCTTATGATTGTACCCTAGAATAAAATGCTGAAAGAAGAATGAGATTGTTTAGAAAGATTCAGATTTTTTTTATGGAAAGAAAAAAAATGGTGAAATTCAAATCTATTTAAAGACCAAAAAATGTGAAATTAAAATCTTTAGCCACGTCTTATTGACAATGCTGAATTTGATTCATAGTTATGTATTTTGTGAAACATATAAGGTATCACATGGTAGACTAAGGTATTATATGTCATTTGTTGATATTTTTTTAGGTATGTATAAGTCTACTTCATTCAAAAAAATATTGAAGTGTTGGAAGATTTTAAGGTTTTTCAAGTGTTGGTGGAGAATCAATTCAACAAAAAATTAAGAATCTATGCATGGATATTGGTACAACGTGTTTTTTGATTGTTTAGTTATATGCCGAACATGGCATTGCTAGATAGAACATGATCAAAATGACACCACAATTGAATGGAGTGGCTAAAAGGTTGAACAAAATATTTAAGGAGAAAATAATGTGCATGATGAGTTAGGTAGATTTGGAGCCAATCTTTTGGTCAAAAAATAGTTTACACATCATACTGCTTGAAGAACTACACTCTTACATCAACACTAAGAGATCATACATCATTTGAGGTGTTGTATGGAAGGAAGCCAAGTGTAGCTCACCTTTAAGTCTATTGGTGTGATGCATATGCCCATATGCCAAAGAAAAAGATGGATAAAATAAACTCCTAATAAAAAAAATGCAAGTTCATTGCTACATGCTCTAGAACCAAAAGATAGTAAAATTCATCTACAGCAAAGATGCCATGTTTAGAAATTGTAAGAGTAAGTGTAAGGTGAAGAAATTACCTAAAGAACTAGATAATGCATATGTAGATGTGAACATGGGCTAGCAAGTCGAGGAAGAGCTACCATACACAAATGCTTTTGATGAAGAAGTAGTGAAGGTCACAACTACATTGAGGGCATCCACATGGATTAGAAACCCACCTACAAGCCATGTTGATATTACATGCAAGCCCTTCACATAATAGGCAATGAGCTCGACACTTTGAAAGAGGCTAGTCTTCAGAGATTCAAAATAGTGAAAACATACCATGAAGAGGTTGAGTTTTTGAATGTGAAGATATTTCTTCACCAGATAGGAATGAGGAAGTATTCACTGAGTGAGAGAATATTGTGATCGGCTCATACTTAAAATAATTATCTTAAGGGATCACCACATTGGGCAAGGGCTCACTCTCGGCTGAGGGAAAGGTCACCCAACCCAGAGGAAAAAATATGAGTAGCTGCATGTCGTGACTCGTCAGTGTCATGATATGGAAACATGATGTGATCGAGTCTAATACTATGACATGGAATATGATATCATGACTAAGTTAGTACCTCAACATGGAACATGATATCATGACTAAGTTTAATGTCACTACATGTAAATAAGATGTCATGGTTGAGTTTTGTGCCACAACATGAAAATATGATATCGCAACTATGCTTAGTGATGTGACATGGATACATGATGTAGCAACTTGTACAACTTTTTTGTAGATACTATGTAAAAACAATGCAAATGTAATTTATGATAAATTGTGGCAATACAATTTAAAATGGGTGTTGGTTTGTTTTATTCTTTTATCTCTCATTCTCTCTCTTACAAGAACATCAAAAACCTAGAATTGACCACAAGATTTTATTTTTGATCCTAATAGTTCACTATCATCACTATTATTCTAGTTACAACTTAAGGAAATGTGTTTCAAGTAACAAGAACTTACTCTACCTTATTGTGATGTTAGGTATCATCTCTCATTATATCTCATAAAAGATGATATAATTAATCTCATTTGATATAAGAGAAATGATCATACTCATATTAACTATACCTTAGAAACTAAATTAGTTGCTAGATGTTTGTTTTGAAAGGCCCAATTTGAGAGTAGATGAGTCAATGCTAACATGTTAATTTAATTATATGAACATATCAATTTAAAAGACAGATTTTTAATAATTTGTAATACCCGTCTTTTTTTATTACTTGAGTTTGTTTTGCATGTGTTAATGAGTGTGAAGGCCAGTGACATATTTTTGAATCCTAATACTTATTTATGGGTTTATTTACTCATGACGAAAAAGTAAGAATGCATGATTTTATTTGATTTTTTATTAAAATGGCCATCTAAAAAATGGTAATGATGAGTTTAAGAAAATTCATGTGGAATATATGTTTACAAATAGGAATAAAGACAACCAAATTATTCTAAAATTTATTCTTGACATTCAAATACATTAGAAAAAAATATGATTTATGATGATTAATGACCAAGATATCAATGATTCTCCCTAAATGTGATAGTTTATTTTCCTTGTATATTTCTTTTTTGCATATTTATAATTGGACAACCACTATTTATCTTATGTATATAAAATTATTATATCTTCATAGTTCATTTGCTTGAGGCATTTCCTTTTTTGGTATTGTATGAAATAGGTCAAAACTTTTCTAATTTATTTATTTATTTTTTCATATGGCAATCCAACACTTTTTTGGGTGCACTTAATACAATCGTTCATGTGGTGACCATCAAATGGACTCCCACAAATTATCTTTTGTGCCATCATCAATTTGTTTCCATGATTGAAAGTCAAGATCTTATCGGATATTTGAATGGGACTTATTTTGTACCTACTACTCAAGTCTGTGATAGAAATAACCTTGTTTCTTATTCTACCTACAAGAAATGGCACACACTATATCACATTTTACTCAACCTTTTGTATGCCTCTCTCACTACGGAATGCATGGCTAAAATCATTGATTACACTATAACTCATGATGCCTGGCTGGCACTTGAAGTTTCATTTTCTCATGGTTCAAAACTAGAGAACTCCAAGTAAAAGATTAACTCCAACTAATGTAGTGTGGATCTCACAATGTTGCTAAAATATGAATGGTCTTTTTTATAATTATGTGATCAACATAGTGTTATTGGATAACTAGTTGATGACACAAATAAGGTATATTAGTTTCTACATTTCCTTCATTTTGAATATAATTTTTTTTCAACCTCCATGTTGTCATTGTTGCCACTACCCTCTATTACCAATTTGGTTCTGAAAGCTTTCAGCCATGAATTTTTTTCTCTATCAATCCTAGGACATTATTTTTCTATGTTGGCTATGGTCGTCCATCATGGTACTTCTTCTAGTCAATTTAAACATGCCTCTTCCTCACTAGCATCAGGACAATCTGCTAATATCTTCGCAACCATTTGTCATTGGTGTGCCAAAGAATGATGCACTACTAAGAAATGTCATAAACTTGGAAAGCTATTAAAAGAAAGCTAAGGATGAGGGTTTGATTGAAGCATTTGTTGTCACCTCCCTTGATGATTATTAAGATATTGAGTGATACATAAACACATGAGAAAATAATCACATGACTATTGAAGCTGCTCCTCTTGATAAATTTATTACTTACTCTGGTAATCAATGAGTCTTTGTGGCTGATGGTCAATCTTTACTATTTCTCACATTTAATCTCCTCTCTTATTGTTTATCATTAATTGAAAATATTTGATGTTCTTCTTGTTCGTCACATCAATAAGAATTTATTGTTTATTAATAAGTTTAGCTCATGATAACAATTGCTTAGAATATTATCTTGTTTTGGTTTTACCATACATGAACTCACAACAAGAATGGTTGTGACAAAGGGCTATATATTCTTAATCGAGGCCATGCAAGTTTTTTGTCCAATCTTTCTCAATGTAATTTTCATGCATCTTCTGTCATTTGGCATGAATGATTAGATTACCCTTATTTTCACACTGTTTTTTCATTAAATAAGTATGATGTAATCTCGTTTTTTGATAAAGAAAATTTTGATTCAAAACTATATTTTAGTTGTCAATTAAGAAAAAGTAACTGCTTGCCCATCCCAAATTTGAATCAATGCCACTCTTTTTTATTTGAATGGATTTACTATGATTTATTGGTTTCCTCACCAATTCCATTACAAGTCACTTCTTGCCCTTTTATAATTATGAATCAACACCACTCTTTTTTATTTGAATGGATTCACTATGATTTATTGGTTCCCTCACCAAATCCTTTGCCAATTCCCTTGCCAATTATTGGTTACCCTTTATTTGGTTCTTCCCTTTAAATCTTAAATTAGATTTTTTGACATTTTATTAAATTACTAGTATGCCATTAATCAATTTGACTGTAAAATCAAATATTTTCAATATTATGGAGGAACAAAATTGATCAACTATGACTAATTTTTTTCTTCATTAGTGTGGTTTAATGCAACACACATTTTCCTTTTACTCCTAATCTGAATAATACTACAAAGAGAAAGCAATACCACATCAAAGAAACTAGTCTCACTATAATGTTTCATTTGCTTGTACCTCTTCATATTTGGGTTGATCCTTTCTCCACAACATGCTATCTCATCAAATGACTCCCATCACCCATTCTTAATGGCAAGATTCCTCATGAAATTCTATATGATACAATTTTCCCCCACTCACCACTTCATACATGTGGGTGTCTATGTTTTCTCATTCTTAGTGATACCGAATAAATTATCAGCTCGCTCTATTGCTTGTGTTTTTATTGGATATAGTCTACCTAACAAGGGCTTTTGTTGCTTGGATAAAAAAACTAATCAGATCTATGTGCCTCACCATGTTCAATTCCTTGAGAATTATTTTTGTTATGCTACCTTTATTATTCCTTCTTTAGTTGGAACTAGTTATGCCACTTTTAATATTTCGAGTGATGATTCTTTCCCCGTAGATGTGAATCACATTTAGTCTGGCACCCACTCCTTGTTTTTTTTGTGCTGATTCAAATTCCACTCTCATGCATCCTATCACACTTTTTCAACGTTCTTCTCTTGAACTAGCCTTGGACATCCCACTACATGCCTCTTCTTTGTTTTCCAATTGTCTACCTCTTGAAAATATATGTTGAAATTACCACTGTCAAGCACACATGAAAATTACTTCCTCATCTTGCTAATCATAATGTTGTAGGTTATAGATGGGTTTCTAAGACATGCTGATGGATCCATTGAGCATCACAAAACTTATCTAGTGGTGCAAGGTGTTTCTCAATTTGGCCAAAAATTGAGAAATTACCCCATCAAATATATTTTTTAATAAAAATATATTCTTTTATTTTAATAAAAGTTAAAATTTATTTTTCTAGATCTTCCATAATTAATTTTTTTAATATTCTGAAAATTTTAGTTTTTCCAATTTGGCCAAAAATTAAATCTTTAGTTATTTTGAAACTTAATTTTTTATGTACACAGTCCAAATATATATTTTTTGTCTGAAAAATATATTAATAGTTTTGAAAATATTCTTGCCACAAATATTTTTAGAAATTCAAAATTAATTCTACCCAAAGCAAAACTATATTCTTCCAAAATTTTGGAAGATTATTCACCCAAATTTTGAAATACAAAATCTAAAATAATTAACAAAAATCAAATCAATTAAATTGTAAACCATAAATGATATTTAAAAACACTTAAAATCTTGATAAAATACTTAATACTTTTGTTTTTTGAAAAACTTTCCAAGTTTTTTTTCAAAAAATAGAGAAGATAATCATGCCATAATAGTTTTCTCTTCACACACATGCCCCTTCGCTTCATTCTTTCCCTTCCTTTTCTCTTTCTATTTTTTAACTTATCTCTCTCATCTTTTATTCCATGTGCCACACATGCCATTCCTAATCTTTTCACCATCCTTTCACTATGTTTCATCTCATTCAATTTATTATTCCACACCTTTTAATTTATAACACTCCAAATATTAACTGCATACATAAAAAATGTGAAAAGTAACATAAAAAATACACTAAATTTTTAAAATTTAACCAAATTTAAATAAAATTGAATTTAATTTAATCATTTTTAAACTAGTTATCCTAACTGACATAATTGACCTGATCAGTCCACCCAAGACATATCCAATAAAAATATAGATTCCCATATATTTTTTTGAATAAGGTGATGTTATAGTTTTTCTACCATGATGACCCAAAAATTGCAAAATATCAATGTATAATTTGTAGTAAGAAAGAAAATTTTATTGATTAGGCCGTTACAATAATCTTCTCTTTCTAGCACTAATAAAGTCACTTAGGTACAAAAAGTTTAACTCAAACACTAAAATCTTTTTCTAGTAAGTGCAACACTACAAATCTAATGCTTGGTAATTACTTAAGAGATGAAGTTGGGAAAATCTTAAAAATTACATGAAGCTATTCTTTTATAGTGCCAAGGCCTTAAAAAAGGTATCATTCTTAATTATTTTTATAATGTTCAAATGAATATTTTTTTGTTAATGAGGATTTTGTACATAATAAAAAATTGTAAAAGTTTCGGCTAATTAGATTCTCCATACCTAAGCAACTAGGCATTCTCACTCTCAAAAAAATGGTGAAGATCAAATGGAAGTTCATGTCACATTCAACTATCAAAGTGGCTAAGTTTCTTTAAATTCTCATCTATGTAGCACATTAATGATTTAAAAATTTCTTAGCCTCATTTAGTATATGAAAATTCCCTACTTTTGAATGTTATACATGGATTTTACTTTCATAATAAAAAGATGCATCTAATTCATCTTTGGATTTAACTCCCAAATATTTCAATTCATTTATAGAATCCAAAATGGTTGGAAAAAACTACATGCTATATTGGACAACCCTTGCACACTAATAAACTAACATACCCAACACAAGCATGCCATTTTATAGAAAATATAACTTAGAACTATGCTACTCATGGGCAATTGGATGTGTATATTCATTTAGATGGTGGATATTAGTATTTATTACTTCACACAAAAAAAATAATTTGGTTGCTTCCCAAGTAGCACTATGCTTAATATTCATAACTAGACCATCAAAATTTTTTTTTTCTATTAGAGATCTTTAGTGTTCATATTATCTTCTCAATATATTGTTTAACCTTTTTGTTTGTTTTTTTTCCTTTAGTCTAGCTTCAATTACACTTGTTTATTAGGCTTTTTTATCATTGGATGCCTTTAATTTAGTGAATATATTGGCACCTTTTGTGTTGATTTGTCCATTTTTTTTATGAATCCCAAAACTTATAGTATTGAGCATAGACACAACTTTTCCTTTAAGCATTCCTTACGCTTTTATTATGTAACTCCAAAGTCATGTTGTGCATGACTTTCTTTTTAAGCTTTTGATAGAATAAATCATTATGTATCCCCAAAGTCATAATACTGGGCATAGTTTTTGGTTTTTCTTCATACTTTCTTTGGCTATTTTTCTTCTATAACACCAAAATTGAAGTTCTGTGCATAGCCATGTCTTTGTCTTCAAGATTTCCTTGACTTTATTTATTATATAATACCAAAATCATAGTATTGTGCACACCATGACCTTGCTTTTGATTGGCCCTTCCATATTTTTTATCTTAATTATGTCTTTCTTCATTGATCTCTCAGTTTCATTGGAGTTTTCAACATAAGATACTTCTAAGGTCATGACTTCGAAGAATACCATGACCTTAATCTTTCTCTATTTTCTCATTTTTTATAATTCTAAAGTTATTCTTCTACTTCATATCCCTTATCTTCATTTGAAAAATAGGCTTCTTCAAAATCCTTTCACCAGAACTCTAGTTTCTATTTCATTGTGGTACGAAAAATATTGTTGATTCTCTAACACCCCATTTCATTATCATCTAGACCCTATAAGTCATTATAATTATTGAACTTTACTTATTCATCATTGATAAATAGAGTAAACTCTAATATTATGACATTGATAAGGGCTTGTCCCATGGCTAAAAATTATCATCGCAATATTAATGGTACATAGTTATCTTTCTCTATATCCAATATAATGAAATTAACTAAAAAAATAAATACATCCACATTGAATAATACGTCTTCAATTATTTCATCTGGCTGCTTGATAGTTTGATCCCATTTAGAGTGAGAAGAATATTTGAATAATTATGTTCAAATTTAATTTTCGTATAATTAAAAGGGATATCAAATTGACACTTTATCCAAAATCATACAATATCTTCTAAAAGATCCAATCCCAAATAGTGTAAGGTATAGTAAATCTTCCAAAGTCCTTCAATTTTCACAGAAGTTTTCCTTCAATGATTGCACTATACTTCTTAGTTATATTCATAGTCTTATATGTTAATAACTTTCTTTTACTACTCATCATGTCTTTCATAAATTTTATGTAATCCAACATTTGAGAAAGATCTTTGGTAATAGTATATTCACTTCTAATTCTTGAAATACATTGCTAATTTTTTAGAAATAATTATCCAATTTATATTTTCTATATCATTGAAGAATGAAAGATTCATCAGAAACTTACACTTAGCTTTATTCTGATTCATTTTATACATCCTTATCTTTGGGTAATCTCCATTTTCTCTTCTGTTTTTTGTTTCTCCTTTTTTTTCTTTAGGTAAACCTTGGGGCTTTCACTTCTTTTGGAGTTTCAGCCATATTTGGTGCCATGACATCATTTATTTCATATTTTTTGTTCTCTTTAGTATGGCCCATGTCTTCTTAAAAAAATTCTTTGTGGAGTCATGACTTTTGAGAATGTCATGCCATTATCACCCCTTAAAGTTCCATATTATTCTTGTTTGGAACCTTGTTTCATAATGCCTTGGTACCTATTTCTTGCTTCTAAGTAATATAAAGAGTAATTCTTCGAATTTGTTTATATATCATAGTGTAGTTCCTCTACTCCTCTTCTCTTTATTGATAATGATAATTGTCTGAGATGATGGTCAACATTTCTCATCACCAAACTTGTTTCATATATCCTCACTTCAAGCACTCCCATTTTGTTGTTTTAGGCATCATTCTCCCTTTTCAACTCTACAAAGATAGCTTACATTTATTCTTCTAAATATAGTTTCTCTTCTTATCATAATGATTTGCAATTGAAACTTGAACCTAATTAATTAGTATAACCCACTACATTGTTTCTAATATTTTTAGAAGATTAGTCAAAGTTGAGACTTTATTATTCTACCTAATTTAAATAGTTAGGCAATTTCTCAAAAGTTCATTAATGAGAATATCTCATCAATTGAGATCTACAAGTGCATGTGTCAGACAAGTTTTATAATAGACTTTCATCTTGATATCTATCCAATAAGGATTATATAGGTAGTTTATTTATTCAATCTTAGGTGAAAGGTTCATTCATTTAATCTATGTGTTGCTATTAAGTCATTAAATATATATTATTTTGGACATAAAATGAAGGTTGGGGAGTTGTGAAATGACTCCTTGCCCTAATGGAATACAAGGTGGTTCTCATCATTAAGCTCCTCCCAATCGTGGTTACCTGATAGCTATACCCTCGTATGTCATCGCCAAGGCAAAAATTCATCCCTACACAAGAATCATTTACAATCTCATACCTTTTTGGCAATTTAATCAAATACCCTTAATGCTTACTTTATATTCACACTCTTATTATATAGCTTCCATTGTCATATAGTCTAATGATTGACATAGTTTTCAAGTATTTTCACTTTTAGCTTCATGTTCATCTCAATCAAGAATCAATCCCTTTAAGATGTGTACAATAGATTGACATGTAAAGTATTCACATGTTCACCTTGTAAGTGTCAGATCATGATGATTAATATACCCGAATTTTGAGGTTCAATGTATAAGTTTGTATCACAATCAAAAAGGCTATTACTACATTTCTATCATATGCAAGAGTGAGCCTCATGATTTACCTATCATTACTTAACATGATAATCTCATACAAACCTACTAATAATCAAAATATTAATTCAATTTCTATTTCATCATCATCCATCAATAATTATAACATAAAATAAATAAAATTATTAATACATTCATAATCCAAACCAATTATATCACATAATTTAAATTACACAAACCATTGATACTGAGTGCTCATTACTTAACATTAACCATTATATCTCTAAAGTGTCCATGGTACTGAGTGCTCATGGAACTAGCATTTTCTTCTCACTCATAACATATTTCTGTGATACTATTAGGATGCCACAACATTGGCATTTAGCTTCCACATACTTCTTGAGGCTATGCCTTCCGTTGAGAACAATATTCACAACTTTGGAAATTATCATACTTGAGTAAAATCTTATGTAATATTTAGTGTTCCAAAAGTCATAAGTTTGAATAATTAATGTGCCTTTGGCATGAATACTTATGAAATTGGCCACGATCTTGAGTATTAGTAGGGTACTTGGTTGCTACGATAGAAAATTAATATCATAGTCATTTTAATATTCCAAGTTATAACTCTATGATAATATCATAGTTATTGAGAATATATCACATAGTAGAAAGATTATAATAATGAGTTGGTAGGTTCAGGACATATAAGATTGCCTTTGACAAGAGGTGTCAAATAGGTTCGAGTGGCCCAGGCATGACCCATGGCCCGACCTAGTTCAGCAATGCATGGCCTAACATGGCATGATCCAAAACCATGCCTTGGGTTGGGCTAGGCTACCCCATGGCATGGTTTATGCCATGCTAGGCTGGCATGAGCCATGTTTCATGTCGGGCTAGACATGACCCATGTGCCTAGCCTGATGACATAGTTAACTAGCCTGGGTGACTGCCCGCCTCATCATGGGCTGAATTAAAAAAAAGTAAACCACTTTCTCATGGGGTGTTCAAATTTTTAAAAATAATTGGCCACATGGCCGATTTTAATTGGCTAGCTCATAAGTTGGCAACCCATCGGCTTTGCACTCAAGGCTGTTTCACCATTGGTCATTTGGCATGATCTGGCATTCTAGTGTACTTGGTAGTGCCCACCATGGCATGCTGGCCTGGTAGACTATGCCATGCATCGCACAACACGGTGGCATGACCATGCCTTGAAAAATGACATAGCTCATTCGACATCTCTACCTTTGATAATTTAGGTAGAGTTTTAACCAAGAGTAAATGTCAAAACTATGCAATGGTTATTGATCTATATCATCTTCTAAACATCTACAAAAATGTATTGATTTCATGGCATTTTATCAAAGATATCCAAAACACTAAAAATCATGAAATCAAAATATATTAGCTCCATCTACATATCTATACATCATTATCAACAACCAAAATATATAATAATATTTTGTAAATTGAATACCAAAAAAACTTACACAATAAAATAATTACTCATCCCCAAATAATAACTTTCCATTCCAAACAAAATATAATCATCATTACATTGAATTTCTACAACTAGGTTTGAGTGTCAGTATTTAAAAATAGTGGAACAATTTCAAGCAGATATATTAATAGACATAATAGGGTCTTGTGTTCTATGACTATATTTGTGAGTAATTGAATATGTAAATTTGTTTATATGGTGGTTATTAGTATTTATTAGATGATACATGAAAAAAAATGTTTTTTAACTCTATCAAAACCATGTTAACATCATACAATGTTATGTTTAAAGTTCATAGTTCGACTGTCAAAACTACTTTAACTCCATTGGATATCTCTGATGACTACATGATTTTTTAGTATATTACTTTACTTCTTTTTTCTCGGTTTCTTCATTCAATCTTTCTTCAATCACACTTGTCTCTAGGGTTATTTCATCATTTGTTGCCATGACTTTATTGAATTTCATAGCTCCTTCTTCTACACCAATATTCATTTTCTTTCTAGATCCCTAATTTCATGATGCTAAGTACTATTGTGGCTTTGCCTTTAAGCCTTTATTTTTTTTTCTTATTGTATCTCCAAACTCATGGTTATTATTGAAGTTGTAGTTTTGTCTTTCACCTTTTCTTTACCATTTTCTTTCTATAACAAAGTCAAGGTTCTGTGACTAGCCTTGGCTTCTTCTTTAGGCTCTTAATCGACTAATTCATTTATATCATCAAATTCATGATGCTAGGCACAACAATGAATTTGTCTTTGATCTTTCCTTTTGTAATTTTTGTCTTAGCCACATAATATTTCACCCTTTTCCCATTCACCTTAAATTCTCTTCTACATTTTAAATTCTCTATGATAGCCACATAAGATGTCATAGATGTAATTTTGAACGGACTGCTCCATCTATATTTTAACTTCCCTAAGAACAACTTCAACCAATAATTATTAATTAATACCTTTTCTCTAACTTTGTAATATCTCTACTGGAAATTCTTGTCATGCCATTATTTTGTTCTGTCTTTATAAATGTGTGAGTTGTTGTATGTTTCATATCTCAACTCTTCGAATTTGCTCATTTGTAGGGTATATCTTTTCTTTGCATCCTTCAAATCATAATTCAAGATCTTGATTATCCACCATGCCTTATGTTCAAGTTCAAAATGTAAATGATAAGACTTCCCAAAAATTGGAGACATATTCAATAGTTTCTTGAAAGCCATTTTATAAGCTTTTTATACTTCCTCCAAACATTGGAACCAATTATTCTTAGATGGATTGATTATATTCTCCAAGATTTTGTATCTCCCTAATTGAGATTTCTATGTGCCCATTTATTTGTGGATGATATGAGAGTACCTTCTGAATTTTCTTTTCAAGCCTTCCCAAAGTATGCTTTTGACATTCAATTGCAAAGTGGTTACCCCATCACGTATGATACATTATGGTGCTCCAAATTGAGTGAAAATATTTTGTGTAAGAATTCCAAAATGGTTCTCAAAATATTTTCGTATCATTTTTTTGCACTACTACTTCCACCCATTTTGATACATCATTATTTGCCAATATAATATATTCTTTTCCCCAAGATTCTCAAAAAACTCATGAAGTATATACTCCATATATTAAATATTTTTACTTCTAAAATGCCATTCAATGGCATTTTATGTTGCATAGATATTTCTCCCACTATTGGAAACTATAATAATGTCTTGCCATACTTTTATAATCATGAAATAATTTTGGCCAAAAAAAATTGAATTGTAATACTTTTTTAGCCATTTTCTTTTCTCAAAAAGCCCTCCATGTGCTGATTAATAATATTTTAGAATAATCACTTATTACTCATCTTCTAGGATGCATCTTTTTATAATTTGATTGGTGCATCTTTTAAAAAACCAATGATTCATCCCAAAAATAATATTTCAAATAAAAAAAATTATTTTTGATGTGATTTAAAAAATGGAGGTAAAATACCACATACTAAATAATTGGAAAAATTATTGTACCATAGAAGTAGAATATTTACTTTCAGAATCTACTCATCCGAGAAGTTTTCTAAAATTTAAACTTTTTTTTATGTTGTTATCTCCATATTCCAATCATGATAAATGATTGACTATCATATTGTCACTCCCCTTTCTATCTCTAATTTCAAGATTAAATTTTTGAAGAAATAGTATCCACCTTATCAGTATGGGTTTGGTCTCTTTTTTCATCAGCATATATCACACTGCTATAAGATCTATATAGACAACTTTTGCTTCAAGGATGTAAGGTCAGAATTTGTCACATGAGAAAACCACCACCAATAATTTCTTCTTTATTATTTTTATAATTCACTCGGGCTTCATTTATAATATAACATGCATAATAGATTATTCTAAAAGTTTGATTCTACTTCTATCCCAATATAGCTTCTAATACATATGCACTTGCATCGCACATAATGAGAAATGGAGCATCCCATCATGGTGAAATCAAAATTGGGGTTTTAACTTTTTTTTTTGAGTTCGCTAAATGCTTCTCCCTTTTATAGTATAGGGCGAGGTAAAATTTTGATAATAAATATATTTGCATAAGCGAATTTCAATTCTCTAGCTGATACTGAATACCCTAATATTATTTTTTCATTAACCATGAAGTGACATTTTTTCTAGTTTAAAACAAAATTATATTCTTTACATATGCTAAATACAACTTCTAAATTATGCAAACATTCTTTGAAAGAATCTTTATAAACTGAGAAATAATCCATGAATATCGTCATGATTTCTTTGTTAAGATATGTAAAAATTATATTCATGCATCTTTGAAATATAGAAGGTCCATTACACAATCCAAATGGCATTTTATAAAAAAAATGTTCTATATGGGAAATCAAATGTTATTTACTCTTGGTCTACAAGATTAATCATGATTTTTTATTATTGAATAACCATCTAAAAAACACAAATAAAAATATAATGTAATCCAATCCAAAATTTAATCCACGAATGAGAAAGGGTAGTGTTCTTTCCACTTTCATTTGTTCAATTTATGATAAACACATAATTTCCATCCAATTGTTGCACACATAAAAATCTTTTCACCATCAGTTATTTTCACTACTATTGCACCTCCTTTCTTCATCACACGTTGAATGGGGTTCACCCATGAGCTATTATATATTGCATAAATAATGTATGCATTTAGCCATTTGATAATCTATTTCTTTACTTTCTTTCATTATGGGATTTATTCATCCCAAAGTTCAATCCTTAGCCTCATATCTTTTTCTATAAGGATCTTAAGCATATATATTGATGAATTGATGCCCATGATATCATCTAGTAACCAAGAGAGAATAGTTTCATATTTTCTTATGAGATTCACAACTTGGGACTTTATATTCTTTGTTTCTAAATTAATTATGGATTTTACCTTACTTTACCCTAGAAAGGAATCATGGGCATTCTTGTCTGTCAAATAATCTCTATTTAGATTCACAACTTGAGACTCTATCAAAAGTCACATTCTTGTCTGTCAAATAATCTCTATTGAGTTTCATGTCTTTTATATTTACTATGAAATTCATTTCCTCAGTTTTAGTAGTGCTTTATAATTTATCAATATTATCTCTTTTAGATCTCCATGTCTCTGCCTTTGCTACCATCAAGCTCTCCCTTTGAGATTAGTCTTACTCCTTCCTTCTCATTCTCTTTATATTATCATTGTTCTTTTGGTTCATATTTATGATGAGACCTGAGTTTTAAGTTCAGAAATGAGTGCTACAAATGAATAATAAAAAAAAATACAAAAATATAAACAAAAACTAAATACAATAATCCATGTTCAAACAAGTTAACATGACTTAGCCTGGATCTAAAAATATTTATTAAGCTTATTACTATCTATACTACTAAAAAAGAAATATCCTTTTACAAGAATAATTATATCAACTAACATTGACCAACCTAACTAAACAATGTCAGGTAATAGTATCAAAAAATTTTTGTCACTTTGTTACTCCACCTAATTTAATCAGTTAGGTAATATCCCAGAAGATTATTAATGAGAGTATCTCATCAATCGTGATATACAAGTACATAGGTCATACAAGTAGTTTATTAGAATTTCATCTAGATATCTATCTTATAAAGATTATATTAGTAGTTTTGTTATTCAACAAATAGAAAACTCATTTTCACTAAAATAGATACTTAGATAATTAAACAATATTGGGTCAAGGTTCATTCATATAATCTATGTGATGTCAATAAATTATTCTACATAAATTATGCTGAACATAGAATGAAGGTTTGGGTTTTTATCAATGACCCCTTGTTCTAACTCATACAAGGTGGTTATTACCATTATGTCTCTCCTAATGGTGGTACCCTCATAGTTTCCACTCGGTATGTCACCACCGAGATAATAATTTTTCTCTACACAAGTCATTTATAATCTCATACATTTTAGGTAACTTCATTGACTACTCTTCGTGGTTGCTTCATATATACACTTTTATTGTATGACCGCCATTATCATAATGACCAATGATTAGCATGGTTCATAAGCATTGACACTTTTAGCTTCATAAGTACCTAACTCATACAATTAATATATGCTTCCTTTAATTTTCAATAGTGAGAAATATATGAGTAAATGTAGCTCACGAGGACTATCACTACCTTATGAATTACACTTACTCATGCATGTCCCAAGGATTACTTGTCACCATTCTTCTTAGTAATGATATGACTCTACACTTAATGTGAACCCCTTGGAAGAATATTCTATATAACATTCATCTCAATTAAGAATTAGTCCCTTAAAATATGTACAATATATTGAGATATAAAAGTATCCATAATACTAGAAGTGACCATGACTTGGACCTAATCTTTCTATAACAAAAAGTTGCAATATATATGTAGCCATAGCACTGTGAAGTGGCTGTAGCACAAAAATAATTTTTCATATCTCTTAAGTGTCTATGGATCTATGAGTGTCCACAACACTAGTATTTTGTTCTCTCATATAACATTTTATCACGTTGCTATTAGGATGTCATAGTATTGGCTATTAAATTAGTGTATACAAGTCACAATTATGTATTCCTTTGAGGAAAAGAGTTACATTCTTGGAAATGGTCATACTCAAGTAATGTCCTTTATAATATTTAGTATTCTAAAAGTCATGACTTTGAATAATTCCCATGAATTTGGCATGAGTACTTGTAGCTCTTTAATTTTTTATAGCTCAAAATTTTTGGCATTGTAAAACTATATTGTTTCTAATTTGAGACTACAAAGCCATATAAAGATAAAATCACGATACTATGAAATTTGCCTTGACCTTAAGCACCAATGAGGTACTTGGTTGTTGTGATGGAGAATTAATGTCATTGCCTTATAAATGTTTTTAGTTAAGTATAATAATGACTCTTTGATAATATTAAACATTTAAAATATATCATATAGTCAAAAGATTGTGCTTATATGTTGGTAGGGTCATGGCATATAAGTATTACTTCCAACCATTTTGGTAGAGTTTTGCCTAGAGATGGATAGCAAAACTATGAAAGACTTACTGATCTACTACCTCTACTAAACACCTCCAAAATTTTATTGATTTCATGATTTTTATCAAAGCTCTCTAAAACACAAAAAATTATGAAATCAATACATATTATTTTTTCATGTCGATATATCATTATCAATCACTAAAATATTGAGTGTTTGGTAAATTGAACACCAAGCACTTGATATTCTGTAGCCTGGCTCCATAACCTCCATATGAAACATTCTTGTAGTTTCATATGTTTAGATGGTAATGCACTGAGATATTATTATTGCATATAAATATATACCCTTTACTTTGCATTGGTTAACTTTTTCTATTTAGTAAATATGGATCTAAGTCCATTGATTCATTCCATTGTAAAATGTTAATTTTATTTGATATTCTTTTCTTTTCTTTTTGGTAATAAACTTCCTTAAAAAAGCTTTTATATTTTTTTCAATGGTAGTGAACTGATCTAACTTCAATATTGTAGCATATGAATGATATGTCAGAGTTTGATAGTTATTTTTATTTAACTCCTAAAACAAATTACATATCTTCTCTTGTGATTTACTCATAATTTACCTTTTAGTTTTCATATCAACCATGCACCTTATCATATATTTTAGCCCATTGTAAATGGTTTGGTCATAAAACTACAACTCAAATCCATGTTGATGATTTCTCCTCAACAACTCCTTTAATGGTCCCAAATGTCATCTAGATTCTCATGCTAGATTTGGTTTATCTATCTCCATATTTAAGATGTAATTTGTGATGCAAAGAATTTAGTAAGAAACACTCTTACTAATTTGTCCTAACTCTCAATAGATTCTTATGGTAAATATTACAAATAACTCTATACCTTATGACTTAATGAAAATGGAAATAGGCATAACATTATTGTGTTGGGGCTAACTCTATTCAATTTTATAGTGCTGTATAGCTTCAAAAACAATAAGAAATGTCTATTAGTTTCTTCTAATGCCATTTCAATGTACTAGTTTTGTTAAACTATAGCTATTAGACTTAACTTCAACTTAAATTAGTTTGCTTCCACCAGTTACAAATAAGTGCCTGAATAATTGTTCATCATCATGGGCCTCCAATAGTCTCCTAAGGTAGGATAGTTGATGGACTATTAGATAGTTTGCCCATTATTCCTTTGGCCCTCTTTGTTACTGAATAGTTTGCCCATCACTTCAACTCAATAGGCTCTTTATCACTTATTTTTCTGGCAATAGTTCATCTACTTCTTTTGATTTATGGGTCCAAAGGGTTGGCTCAGTTATAAAGTTTTGGCTCATATAAGGGTGTAAAAAAATAAAAAGAAAAAAGGTACAAATAATACAAATAAAACTAAATCACAACTATCCACTTTCAAACAAGTTAACAAGTCCTAGCAATTAGATTCAAGAAGATTTATCAAACTCCATGATATCTAAACTATTAAAAAAATTATCTTTTCACAAGGATAATTATATCAATTCACGTTGATTGACCATGCTAAATAATCTCTCATAATAACGACAAAAACTTGTTGCAACAATGTTAAATCAAAGAATATTTTAGATATAAAGTAGTAAAACATATATCGATTTATATAATTTTTTTAGATTTATCAACTTAGCAATTCATGATGCCCCAAAAGCACATTAACGAGAATATCTCATTAACAAAGACTAGCAGGTTCATGCATTAGTTGTAAAATAGATTTTTATTCAAATATTGATCCTACATAAATTATATCAGTAGTTAAGTTATTCAATAGTGAGACAACTTATTTTCAATAAAATAGATATTTGAATAATTAGATGATCTTAGGTCCAATTTTTATTTATTTAATTCATATGATAATATTTAAGTTGCTTGACTTATATTATATTGAACATAGAATTAAGATTATGTGTTGTGCAATGAATCCCTGCCCTAATGGTATATAAGGTGGTTGTCGCTATCGATCCTATCCTAATGGTAGTCCCCTCATAGTTGTCCATTCATAGTTGTCACCTCAATAAGTCACCTCCAAGATATCAATTCTTCTATGCTCGAGAGTCATTCACTATTTCATACCTTTTAGGAAACTTCATTAATTATCCTTGATGATTACTTAATATGAGTATTTTTATTCTTTGGCCTACGGTGTCATAATCACCAAAGATTAATATGGTTTGAAAGTATTTGTAATTTTGGCTTCGTAAGCATACTATATTTACACAATTAATGCATTATTCTCTCAAGTTTCACTTATGAAAATCACATGAGTAAAAACAACTCACAAGGGTTGTCATGACCTTGCTACAAACTCATGCATATTTCGAGTTTTTCCTATCATCATCCTTCTTAGTGATGATGTGAGTCCCACACTAAAGGTAAACCCCTTCGGAGAATATTCTATATAATATCCATCTCAATCAAAAACTAGTTCTTCTAAGATGTATATAATGGATTGACATGTAAAAGTATTAACACTTTTACCTTCATAAGAACCATACTCATTACTAATTGCACAACATATGGATGTGTCAAATGTAGGAATGGTCATTCCTCAAGGCTACACATTTGTCCTTAAGAGAAGGAAAAGCCATGACTTCTATTTTAGATTAATTGCTAATGCCATAATATTTTTGTAGCACCATGGCCATAAAATATATGAGAGAAGTCAAGTCTAGTGAAGGAGCAATTCCTAGCATCACACCCACTTTAGACACAATAAAGATCATTCTTCCACCATGATATTTTCTAGTACCATGACCTTATGATGCACATTAGAGGTGATTTCCAATGCCATGATCATTTCAAGTGACATGACTATATGACAATTAAGGAAGACCAATGCCACAACCATGACCACTCTCACTACCACACTTATTTTAAGCATGTAAGAGGTCATTCCCATTGTGTTGGTTATTCCTTGCACCATGACTATATGATGCACATGAGAGATAAATGTCAAAGTCATGATCATTTACATTGCTATAACTTTGTATTATAGAGAAATGAGGCCCAAGTTGCAGATATTTTTAGTGTCATGACTTTATGTTTCAAACAAATTGGGATACATTCTAGAGTTATGACCACTTTCTAGAGATGAAGATCAAAGCAGTAGTTTTCTTTCGAAAGTGTGACTTTTAACTATGGAAAAATGTTTGAGTAAAAAAGAAAAAGAGAAAGAAATCAAGAAAAATCTTTAATTTGTTTATTCTTCCACGCACCAAGAAAAAGCAAAATTATATCAACCAAACTCTAGTGGCATTTTTTTCACTTTCTAGAAGCTCCATAAACAAGTAAGGGATAAATATTTAAACCAAACCCTAGAGTTTGTGTAACTTTGTTTGCGTGATGTATAAATGGGTTTATATTAATGAATGTATTTTGATTTATATTGTGTTATTGAAAGTAATGAATGGTTATTAAATATTTTAGATTAGGAATTTGATTATTAGTAGGTTTGTATGAGTTTTTGTGGTATATGGTGATAGGAAAACTATGAGGTTTACTCATGCACATGGTAAAATGAAAGTGGAAGCCCTTCCAACTAAAATGGACAAGATAAACCTTTATATTAAAACTCGAAATTTGGTATTTGGTAGACTGGCCAAATATGTGTATTTTGAAGCTTTTTCAATTGTTTATGCAACTACCAATGTTATGGAGCTTTTTTTGTGGAATGGTCATCAAATGGGCTTCCTCACACTATTGTGTCTGATAGAGACCATATATTTACCAACCAATCTTAAAAGAAGTTGTTTGAGATGATGGGAACTCAATTGAAGATGAGTATCACATACACCCACAAACTGATGGGAAAACAAATCTGTTAAACTATTATTTTGAACAATATTTGACAGCATTCATTACCAATAATTCTTAGCTTTTTTTGTAAAATTGTCATCAAATTTTATGGGCTTCCTCACACTATTGTGTCTATTGAGACCCTATTTTTACCAACCAATCTTGAAAGAAAGTTGTTTAAGATGATGGGAACTCAATTGAAGATGAGTATCACATACCACCCACTAACTGATGGGCAAACAAATCTGTTAAACTATTATTTTGAACAATATTTCAGAGCATTCATTACCAATAATTCTTAGCTTTAGAGTTAATACATGAATTGGGATGAATTTTTTATAACATTAGTCGTCAATCCACAATTGGAATGAGTCCATTTTAGGTGTTGTAATATTGCATCAATTCTCACATATGTAAGAGACTCTACTTTGTGCAAGAAATGGATGGCACACTCTTTGCCCGAAATGCATTTCCGTAACATCTCAAATATAACTTAACACAAACTCTGAATAAAACTAATGGCTAAAAGAAAACAAAGGGATATAGAGTTCCAAGTGGGTGAACTAGTACTATTTAAGATGAAACCAAACCAACAATGAACTATTGCAAGACATTTGAATTCAAAATGTTATTTCCATTACATTGGATCATTTTAAATCATTGCTTGTGTGGGGCATCTAGCTTACGCCTTAGAGTTACCACCTAGAAGTTAGATTCATCTTACCGTTCATGTCTCACTACTTAATAAATTCAAGAGTGACAACCCAGTAACTAGCTTTCTTCTTTTGTACTTGAGCAATGAAATTCAATCACTATTACCACCTTTAGAAATCCTAGCTTCAAGGGTCACTCATGTGTGTGATAAACCTATGAAACAAATCCTTATGTAATTGGCCCACATCCATTGGAAGATGCTACCTAGGAAAAGCTTAATGTTTTTTTCAACTCTTTGATGTACCACACCGTAAGAACAAGATCATTTTGATAAGTAGAGTGATGGTTGGGCTGGGTTTGACTGACTGATAACAAAATTCGAGATCATCCTAAGTAATGGGCTATCATTGAAGTCCACAAATAGAACAACTTGAATACAAAGACTATACTACAAGAAAAATCCCATATAGCTAGGGACAATTCCCTAGCTAAATGGGCATTTTCTGTCGCTAAATAGGATAGACCGACGGATTAATGACGGATCAGTTCCCTATCTAAAGAGTTGGTCGCTAAAATTTAGCGTGGAAAAATGCATCTAGCTATAAATTTAGTAACGAAAAAATTTCTTGCTAAAAAAGATAAATTTCCTAGATAAATTAGCAAGCTAAATCAGATTTTCCATCACTAAACAAAAATAGCGACGGAAGATTCCCAAGCTAAAGTGTTAGTCGCTAAATTTTAGCGATTGATATAGTCCCTAGCTAAATAAATTTTGCGATGGAAAAATCCATTGCTAAAAATATAGTTTTTCCTTGGTAAATTAGCCAGGGAATTTTTCCTAGCTAATTTAGCAAGAGAATTTTCACTTGCTAATTTTAGCAAGAGATTTTTCCCTAACTATTTTAATTCCAAAACTATTTTCAGAATTTAATTTATTTTAAAAATTTTTAATTAAATAATTTAATATTTTAATATCAAATTGAATAAAAAATGAACTATAAATAATTTTTAATAATCAAAAAATAAAATCATTTATAACTTATTCTAATTCAATATTTTACATAATTGAAATAAAAAAATAATAAAATTTTATTACATCTTATTCATCAATATATCTACCGACAGTGCATAAAGTATAATATATTCATTTATTGACATTGCTTTCTCTACCTCTGCTCCTCTGATCACCATTTTTCTATTGCGACAAAGCTGTCCAAGTTACCGCACATAATGTCTCGTGAAAAATCTCATCATTTATATAAGATTTGTATGAGGATCAATGTGGTATCATATCTATAAGAACTTTAAACCACTCAGTCAAATTTAATTTAAAAAAAAATGTTTTGATAAATATATAATCATGTAGTATTTATGTAAATATATACTAGTATTTCATTCGTACATATATTACTACAGTATTATGTGTACATATATACCGAGTATAAATATACTTAGTATATATGTAGATAAAATACTATAGTATTATATATACGTATATACTAATTTTATTTGTACGTCTATACCGCATTTGTTATTGTTGCTGCTGCTCCCACTGCCACTACTGCTCCTGCCGCCACTGCTGCTGTCGCTCCTGCCACCGCTGCCACTATCACTTCTGCCACCGCTGCCACTGGCACTGCCATTGTAGTTGCCAATATTACTACTACTGTCGCCACTGTTGCCTATGCTACCATCGTTACTGCCAATGCCGCCACCGATCCTGCCGTCGTTACTGCCCCTACTACTGGTGGTATCGTTGCATGCCGCAGTAGCCACTACTGCCTATACCACCCCTGTAGCTGCTACCATTGCTGCTCCCGCCACCTTCACTACTGGCATTCCGCCGCTGCCTCCTCTACTACTGCTTCCAATGTAGCCTCTGCTGCCATCACTGCCGCCACAACTTCAGGTGCCACCGCTACCACTGCCTTTACTGTGGTTGCCTCCACTACCACTGCCTCCACTGCTGCCTCTCCCGATGATGCAACTACCACCACTGCTATTGCAGCCATTTCCGCCCCCCTGCTGCCACCACTGCCACCACTGCCATTGTCACCGCTGCCACTTCCGCCGCCACCGTTGCTGTAACTACCATTGTTGTCGCCGCTGTAGCTGTTACTATTGATGATAATAGGCATTTACATACATATAATAGACTAAAACTCTACCCAAAAAATTCGGAGACACACAAACATATTCGCAGATATATAAAAATAGTTATTGTCGACATGAACAAACACAAATTAAAGTTGATAGTCATAAAGCTTAAACTAAAATTTAATAAAATAATTTAATAATTTTATATTAAATTGAATAAAAACTATAACTATAAATGAAAATTTTAAATTAAATAAAAAAATTCAATTAATAACTTATTCTAATACAATATTTTAAATAACTAAAACAAAAAAAAATAACACAATTATATTACATTTTATTAATCAATGTATCTACCGACAATGCATAAAGTATAATCGATCCATACATTGACGTTGCTTAATCTCCCTCTACTCCTCCAATCACCAACTTTTTGCTGCGAAAAAGCTATCTGAGTCACGGTGCTTCATGTCTGCTAAAAAATCCGTTCACTTATACAAGCTTTGTATGGGAAACAACGCGGCACCACATCTGTAAGAAATTTAATCCACTTAATCAAATCAAAATAAATTAAAAAAAAAACTATGTTTTGATAAATATATATCACTAAAGTAAATATGTACACATATACTAGCATTTCATTCATACATATATTACTACAATATATGTACATATAAACTACAGTATAATGCATACATATATACTAAATACATATATACTCAGTATGTATGTACAAAAATACTACAAATTTATATATATGCATATACTGACTATATATGTACGTATATACCACATTTGTTACAATTGCTACTACTCTTGCTGTCGATGCTGCTCCTGCCACTGTTGTCGCTGCCGCCGCCACTGCTGCCACTACAGCAGCTGCTGATGCTGCTGCTTCCTCCACTGCTGCTGCCTCCGCTGCCGTTGTTGCCTCCGTAGCTGCTACTGCCGTTGGTGTTGATGCTACAACTGCAGTGGCCGGTGTTGCTGCTGCCGATGCCGTTGTTGCCGTCATTGCCGCTACTACTGCCTCTGTTGCTGCTGCTGCCACTATAGCGGCCGGTGTCGCTGCTGTCGATGCCATCGTTTCCGTCACTACTACTGCTGTCGCCATTGCTGCCACCATTGCTGCCGCCACTGCTATCGCTACTGCCATAGCCACTGCCGCTACTACCAACTCTGCTGCTGCTACTGCCACTGCCACCGCCACTACCGCCACCACTGCCGCCGCCACCACCGCTGCTTCTGTCGCCGCTACCACAGCCACCACCGCTGCTTCCGCCGCCGCCACCACTATCACCGTTGTGGCTGCTACTGCTGCTGATAATAGGCTTTTACATACCTATAATAGGCTAAAACTCTACCCAAAAAATTTAGAGATACACAAACATATTCACATATATATATATATATATATAGTTATTATAGACAGGAACAAATACAATTTAAAGTTGATTATCACACAACTTAAACTAAAATTTAAATAAATAATTTAATATTTATATATTAAATTGAATAAAAAAAGAAACTATAAATGAAAATTTAAAATTAAACAAAAAAATTCATTTAATAACTTATTCTAATACAATATTTTAAATAACTAAAACAAAAAATAATAATAAAATTATATTAAATTTTATTAATCAATGTATCTATCGACTATGCTTAAAGTATATTCCATCCATGCATTGATGTTGCTTTCTCTCCCTCTACTACTTTGATCACCAACTTTCTACTGCGAAAAAACTATCCAAGTCACGGTGCTTCATGTCTGTTGAAAAATCTTTTCACTTATACAAGCTTCGTATGGGAAACAATGCGATACCACATCTGTAAGAAATTTAAACCACTCATTCAAATCAAAATAAATTAAAAAAAAATTATGTTTTGATAAATAATTATTACTGTAGTAAATATGTACATATATACTACCATTTCACTCATATATATATTACTGCAATATATGTACATATAAACTGTAGTATTATGCATACATATATACTGAGTACATATATACTTAGTATATACTTACATAAAATACTATAGAAATATATGCATTTATATACTGATTATATACGTACGTATATACTGACTATATATGTATATATATACCACATTTGTTTCCGTTGCTGCTGCTCCACTATTGCTGCCGCTCTTGCTACTACTACTACTTCCGTTGCTACTGTCGCTGATGCTGCCATTGATGCTGCCGCTGCTACCTCCACTGTAGCCGCTGGTGCTACTACCGACGCTATCATTGTTGTGGCCGATGTCGCTGCTACAGATGCCGTCGCTGCCACCTCTGTTGTTGCACTATTACTGCCACTACTGCCGCTGCTACTGCTGCTGCTATTATTGCCATTGTTGTCGCTGCTACCGCTACTGATAATAGGTTTTTACATACTTATAATAGGCTAAAACTTTACCCAAAAAATTCAAAGACACACAAACATATTGACATATATATAAACATAGTTATTATAGACATGAACAAACACAAATTAAAGTTGATTGTCATACAGCTTCAATGAAATTTTAATTAAATATTTAATATTTTTATATTAAATTGAATAAAAACAGAAACTATAAATGAAAATTTTAAATTAAACAAAAAAAGATCATTTAATAACTTATTATAATACAATTTTTTAATTAACTAAAACAAAAAAATAACAAAATTATATTACATCTTATTAATCAATGTATCTACCAACTCTACTTAATGTATAATCTATCCATGCATTGACGTTGCTTTCTCTCCCTCAACTCCTCCGTTCACCAACTTTCTTCTGCAAAAAAATTGTCCGAGTCACGGTACGTCATATATATTGTAAAATCTATTCACTTACACAATCTTCGTATGGGAAACAATGAGGTACCATATCTTTAAGAAATTTATACCACTCAATCAAATCAAAATAAAAAAAAAACTATATTTTGATAAATATATATTACTACAGTAAATATGTACATATATACTAGCATTTCACTCGTATATATATTACTACACTATATGTACATATAAACTATAGTATTATGCACACATATATACTGAGTACATATATACTCAGTATATATGTTCATTAAATACTACAGTATTATACGTACGTATATATTGACTATATACATAAGTATATGCCATATTTGTTGTTGTTGCTACTGCTCCCGCAATCCATGCCGCTCCTGTCGTTGCTACTGCTGCCACTACACTACCACTGACACTGCTTCCACTGTAGCCACTACTACTAGTGCTACCTCTGCTACCACTGCTACAGCTACTACCACTGCTACAGCTACTACCACCGCTATCGGTGCTGCCGCCGCTGCCGGTGCTGCCGCCGCTGCCGGTGCTGTCCTTACTGCCGCTGCTACCACCACTCCAGCCACTAGCACTGATGTCGCGACTGCCTCAGATGCCTCCCCTGCTGTTGATGCAGTCATTGCCTCCGCTAGTGCCGCTGCCGCTGATGCTGCCGCTGCCTCCGCTACAGCGGCCGCCACCACCGTTGCCACCACTGCCACTGCCGCAATTGCTACTGCCACCACTACCACCGCCGCAACTGCTACTGCCATCACTGCCACTGCTGCCGCCACTACCGCTACTTCCGCTGCTGAATATATGCTTTTACTTACCTATATTAGGCTAAAACTCTACCCAAAAAATTCGGAGATGCACAAACATATTCACAAATATATAAAAATAATTATTAAAGACAGGAACAAACACAATTTAAAGTTGATTGTTATATGGCTTTAATAAAAATCCAAATGATGTTCAGCAATTATGTTTAGAGACAAAGAGAGTGTACAAATAAAATGTTTTAGGAATAATAAAGATAAAATAAGCTAGCCCTCCTTTAGATAAAATTGAATTCGATAAATATGGGACCCATGCATTGGAAGGAATGTGGCTATCTATGAATGTTCTAAATCAGAATTTTTTCATGTGTCTCAGATAATTTGTCCTACAAAGATTCATAAATAGGTTAATCGGAAAAGCAAAGAACTAAACCAGAATAAAAAAAATTGAAACCTAAAAAAAAATCATAATTATTTGCTACAGTTAAACAAAAATAAATAATAGTTCAGAAATAATTCTCATACGAAATCATTCATCCTTATAATTTGTAGGGAATGCTAGCCTCTCCTGCGAGGTTTCACAGCTGGATCTTGGAATACCATCTGTCGCGTGAATGCCACTAACTGTGACTCCATATAGGATATCTACTATTGCATTACATTCTTAATTTCTTTCATCTCATTGTTCATTTCATTAATTTGTTGCATTTCTTCCATCAAATTAGTATACAACTCATCCTTCTATTCTTTAAATTCATATATTTCTTCCTTCAAAAGAGATATCTGCTCATCCTTCTTTTTTTATTTTGTCTCCATAACTACAATACGTTCATTTGTTTTTATTACTTGTTGTTCGACCTCATCATCCACCATTGCTGAGACAAATGAATTAGAAGCACAATTGCTACAAAAAAATGTCACTCCCTTCGAGCTGATTCCGCACACTCGCTGCTTCTTATGACCTTTTATGATCTCCAAATAAATAGGATCATAGTCACTTGGTTGAAGATCCATAGAACCCTCAACTTGTTGATGAGAAGCTGTCACACATTCCTCCATTAGGTCCTGAGATAAAATAGTGAAAAAAGCTCGTCTAGATATACAAAAATAAATTAATATTTTATATTCGAATCAATTTTCAATGTACTATAGTATTATAAAATCTTATTATTATAACAAGTTTTTATAGCAATCATCTGAGACTTATTGTCAACAAACTAACCATCCACTTTTTCACATGCATCTTCCTGAAAACCCATAAAAATTTGGATATCGACCTAATTCTCCAGCCTATAATATGTTTTTATTAAGTCATTAAAAAACAAATGATCAAAAAATTTAACAAAATTAATAAAACATGCAGAGATTTGATTTATTGGACTATTAGGACAATAACTAAATATATAAATGTTTAAAATTTTAAAATTGTACCATATCTTGAGCATGCTCAATGCTCAATTTTGACCCTCCTATGTGTGGACAAATTCTGGTACCTAGTCCAGCTACCTCAGTTGGTTGATTTTTACTGGGAATATCTAATTTTTTTCTTCACATCTGGCTCCTCCCAATACTTAAGCCACTCGGGCCAGTCATCCTCGGATATAAAATCAGGTCTTTCTTTCATATTCTTCAATTTATGGACAAAATCAGTATATCATTGATTAGCTTTGATCTCCCATAATGACTTTATCTTTCCATCAAATTTGGGTGCCCATGTGCACTGATTCTATATATATAAAAATCACAAAAGAATTTATATTAACAATAAGAACATAATTATTTACTATTTGGATAATAACCAACATAATAGATAAGTAATTTGATAATTATTTTTCAATGCTTTTGTTTTGTTATTTTTACATGAAAGTAATTAAAATAGAACTCATTTCTCGATTCAGAAACTTTCTTCCAGGAGAATGCTTTAGAATCAGCTATTTTCTTAAAAGACTGTGATTATAGTTGAACACTTGTGAGATGGAATAAAACTGTACAAATAAATAAATAACATTGAAAACAAGAAAATCATAAAAATATAAAAAAAACCATTAACAGAAACATCAATTTTTTGTAAGTCATTTTTACATTTTTCTTTTACCTCCCATCAACAATCTCAATTTCTAACTTTGCACTGACTACAGAGGAAGGCACAACATTTGATGATGTCGTTGGTTTTGTAAATTGGGAAACTATCGGTGTAAAATGTTGTGTAGAATATAGAGATTGATCAAAAATGTGTGCAGGAAGCACAATGGGTGGTGGGCTTACATCAGATGAAGGTGATAGTGGAGGTCTCAATGATGGTGATTGTGATAGAAATGAAGATGGTGATTGTGATGTTAAAGTCTGGAAAAGGTGGCTATGAGATGGTATTGATTCTGAAACATTATGTAGCATACTAGATGAATTTGGTTTATTTGTGTGTCCACGTCCACCTCCACCATGGCCACATCATTTAGGTGTCATCTACTATACAAAATAAAACATAGAACAAACAATAGAGATATGATGAACAAGCATGCATTTTAAAATAAAACACACCGATAGATTTCAACGAAATATATAAAGTCTTTGATAGTTTAAAATTATAATAAAATTATAATAATTTTATCATCGGCATCACTGTCATTCTCCAATGAATCTTCTGATATTTCGTCTGATTCTGATAGACGTTCGAACTCATCTTCAGATAGAAATTGATCATCTTCAATTTGTATTATGCCACCATTTGAGTCGCATAAATTTTCTGGATATTCATCTACATTCACATGCTCAATATTATTTATGTCACCTCGGATATGTATGATAATAAACTTGAGCGGTTTGAACTGCTATAATAAATGGCTCATATCGATTATATCTATGTTTATGGTTAACATCCACTAGCTTATAATTCGAATGAATCTTGTGCCCACATTTCGTGTAGGATCAAACCACCCACACTTAAATAATACAATCAAGTTATTTTCGAGTCCAGGATACTCCAACTCAATAACTTCTTTGAGTTAACCATAATAATCAATCTCATATGCACTATATCTTATGCCTTTAATGCATACACCACTATTCATTGTTATTTTAGAAGAACCTTTCCCGATTGAGTAAAATACCAAGGATAGGTTTCACATATCTAAATGGGCCTTCAATTTGATTCGGAATAAAAATATTTGAATCTTCATTTGAAGGATCAATTGCCTGTGACATAAATTAAAAAATCGATATTAACTAATAAAAGATAATAATAAATTAAATAATTTAAAAATTTAAAACTTAATAATTCTCACCTAATGTTTGAACCAATTCACAAATTCAGTTTCCAGCATATAATTAACATCATTGCTAGAAATTGCTGGTTGCCTATATTTTAACTACTCAAATACTACACAAATATAAAAAGAGAGAGAAGGATGTATATCAATATTTAATAATTCCTATTAAAGATAAAATTAAACTATGATAAAACCTGCAACCATTTTGTGTATACATACTCAATGTATGGTGCAACCTCTTCACAATTAAGTAAAATGTAGCTCCAAGTTGCTTTGTACTCTTCATATGTCATAAATATTTTTATTGCTCTTCCAAATACACTTCTAGAGTGCTTGAAGATAGATAGTTTGTTCATAGAATCATTTTCTACCATCACATTACCTTCATCTTTCCGAGGCACATTTCTATTCTTTATATTGACATGATCCTCAAAATAATAAGAACAAAATGATGATGCTTCTTCTACTAAATATGCATTGCAAATTGAACCTTCAACTTTTGTCTTGTTTCTAACATTCAATTTCAACATACGAAGATACCTACAACCATAATGTTAGGTTTCAGTTATATTAAATTACAATATTACTTTATATACAAAATAATAAAACATAGAAAATTATATGAATTTACCTCTCAAAAGGATACATCCACCTGTATTTCACTGGCCCTACTATCCATGCTTCATATGCCAAATGGATCGGAAAATGCTCCTTCGAGTCAAAAAAACTTGGTGGGAATATCTATTCAAGCTTACAAATAATTAGTGGAATGTCATTCTCTAGCCTCACTATGTCATCTATTTTGATTGTGGTTGTAGTTAGATGTTTGACAAATAAACTAAGTTCTTAAGGACCTTCCAAATACTTAGGGAAAGTAATTTACTGAAGGCAATTGGTATTAATCTCTGCATAAATACAAGACAATCATGACTTTTCATTCCAAATAATTTAAGATTCTTTATATCCATGCATCTACCCATATTTGACACATATCCATCAGAGAATTTCAAATTTTTAACTCATTCACACAATATCTGTCTTGCCTTCTTATCAAGTGTGTAGCAAGCTTTAGGAAATTTTTCTATTGCCTCATTCAATTTCAATTCAAGACTCCGACAGTAATCATTCAGCTCTTGTCTTGATTTTAAAGTGTTTTTTATTTTTCCATCTACATTAAGGATAGTGTTGAAAACATTGTCAAACACATTTTTTTCAATATGCATTACATCTAAGTTAAGACGAATTAAATTGGACTACCAATAGGGCAAGTCCCCAAATATACTACATTTCCTCCAGCCAAATATTTTGCCTATTGTTACATTACTTCTAGTAGCATCCTTTTCAGTAACATTCTTCAAACTTAATCTTTGAATCTCTATAATAATATCATCTCCTAAACGAATTGCTGGTGCAACTATCATCATAGTTTTATTTTTTCAAAAATTAGTTCTATTTCATCGAAATAGATGATTCATAGGTAGAAACTTACGATGGTTATCAAACTATGACTATTTATCATTAAATTTGAGGGTAAATGCATCAGAATTTGTCATGCAATATGGGCATGCGAATATTTTGCCTATTGTTACATTACTTCTAGTAGCATCCTTTTCAGTAACATTCTTCAAACTTAATCTTTGAATCTCTATAATAATATCATCTCCTAAACGAATTGCTGGTGCAACTATCATCATAATTTTATTTTTTCAAAAATTAGTTCTATTTCATCGAAATAGATGATTCATAGGTAGAAACTTACGATGGTTATCAAACTATGACTATTTATCATTAAATTTGAGGGTAAATGCATCAGAATTTGTCATGCAATATGGGCATGCGAATCGTCCTATAGTACTTCAGCCAGACAACATTGAATATGCAGGAAAGTCTATTACCGTCCACGTAAGAGCTGCCCACATAATGAAATTTTGCTTCTTTGAGATATGATATGTATCAACGGCAAATTCCCACAAATGATTTTACTGTGCAATAAGAGGCTGTAAGAAAATATCCAGCATGTCTTTCGGATTTTTTGGACCTAGAACCAATATTGACAAAAACATATATTGCTCTTTCATACACAACCACGGAGGCAAGTTATAAGGTGTCACTATCATTGGCCATGCAATACGTGCCCAAATGGCTGAAATCCATCAGTGTAGAGACTCAATCTCACATTTTGACTTTCAGCTGCAAAATCTTGATGGATATATTTAAAATGATTCCAAGCAAGTGAATCTGATGGATGACGGATTGCCCCTTCTTCAACCTGATGCTCAAAATGACACCTCATATCATTTGCTATAGCATTTAATGCAATAGTCTCTGTATTCGAGGAATTAATGGAAAATAATATATCTTTTTAAATACAACATTCAATTTTTGTGGCATATCTACAACACAAGGTGCCTTCCTAAATCGAGGATGATCAAAAAACATACAAAAATTAAATCACTATCACCACCACAATATAACATACATCCATTTAAACAACAATCAATTTTTTTGAATGATAGACCCATTCTTCGTAGTAACTTCTTAGTGTTGTAAAAGTTGTTAGTGATCAAATTATTATCTGGAACAATCTTCTTCATTAGTTCTGTCACCTGATCAAATAATTTCTCAGACATATGATTTTCTGACTTAATGCTCATAAGTAGATCCACAAATGACAATTATGAATGTATTTTACAACTATGCCACAACTTTTTATCTACAGCTTTAAGCATTTCATAAAATTTCTAAGCTTCAGGATTAGGTGGTTCATCCATGTAATTCATATTGTAGTCAGCACCAGCAGCTTCCGTGATCATTCTATGGTATGTGTTTGATGATTCTTCACTACAAGCAAATGATGTAGTATCCTCATTTTGGTCAATGTTCAGATTCGTACTTTCCACATGATAAATCCAAACAAAATAATTTGGCACAAAGCCATATTTTGCCAAATGGTATCTTATAGTGTTTGCATCATGAAAAGGAATATTCTGACACTTGCGATGACTACATGGACACTTTATTTTTTCTCTATTCATCCATCTCAATTGACTACAAACAAAATTGGTGAAAGTTTCAAGCCCACTCAAAAAATCTTTATTCAAAAATCCATTAATAAACCTTCTGTACATCCACTAACGATCTGAACTCATTTTGCCCTGTTTTATTAACAAAAAATAATGCTCAATCATTATTTTGAATTAAACATTCTATTACTTCAAAATATACATAATAATTAAATAAAATTACTTAAAGATGAATATTTAAAAATTAAATATCGTAAATATCGAGGTAATGCATTTGCAGAATCTACATGAATAGATAAAGCCATTTTTAGTATGATAAAGATTAATAGATATCATAGAAATATTAGATAAAGTGAGCAAAATATGATAATGCACAAGAAAGGAAAGCAAAAAAGAAAGATATTTAAAGTTTGAAGTGGTAGAGGGAGAGAGAGAGAGATAGAGAGAGAAGGTGGGGAGAGAAAGGGGGTAGAGAAATGGGGAGACGGGGGGAGCGAGAGGAGAGAGAAAGAGGGAGAGAGTGGGGAAAGAAATGGTGAAAGGGAGAGAGAGAGAGAGAGAGGAAGAGAGAGAGGGAAAGAAAGAGAAAGAGGGGGAGGGAGGGGGAGAGAGAGAGAGAGAGAACAAGCAAGAAAGGAGAGTGAGAAATAAAATAACAAGAGAGAGTGTGTGACACATAAAGAAAAAAAAGAAATAGAGTGACAGAAAGAATTAGAGATGGAGAGAGAGAGAGAGAGAGACATAGAGAGTGCAGTGTTAGAATGAAAAATTATATAAAAGAAAAAAAAAATTCTTTTGTATAAATCTATCAAATATTACATCTTTTGTTATACATAAGTTCATATTTGAGCCTAAGGCCAAAGGGCTGGGATTATGTAAGAGTATGACCCTTATTTGTATTAAACCATATATGAGCCTGATCTACGGACACTTTCATTCTATGTGCTAACATATTGTTGATATTATATCTTTTGCCATTTAATTTCAAGTTAGTACCACAAATTAGTATTATCCCATATATAATTATATGTTAGAATACATATAGTAAATGTAATAATAAATAGTTAAATATAGTTAAACATATACTTATATATAGATATATGGATACAAGTAGTTATAAGTAAATATAAATAAATGTATACAAAGTTATAAACAATTATATAGATTTACAAATATCTATATATATATATGTTTTCATAATTAAAAATAAAGTTATATTTATTTATATAGAGTTATTTATAGTTATAATAATATTTATATATAGTTATACATATATAGTTAAACAATGTGTTGTATATTTTTATCCATATAATTATAAATATTGTTACATGTAGTTATATATATAGTTACACGTATAGTTAAACTTATATTTATACATGTATGTATATATATTTTATCATATAATTTCATATATTTATACATATAGTCATATATAGGTAAAGATATACTAAAATACATTTTTTATACTAATATATAAAAATGTATATTAAATAAATGTTGTTAATTATATATTTAAATATAGTTATGTATAAAGTTTTTATAGTTATACATATAGTAAGATAGAATTATTTATAGTTATATGTTAGTATACATATAATATATATAGTTATAAAAAATTATATATCGTTAAACATTTAGTTATATATATATATATATTCATACGAGTAGATAAATATGGTTATACATAAATATATACAATGTTATAAACAAATATAAAGATTTACATATATGTATAAATAGTTAAACATATAGTTATATTTAATTATATAAAGTTTTATTTAGTTTTACAAATATTTATATATAGTTATACACATAATTAAACATAATGTTGTATGTTGTTATACATGTAATTATAAATATAGGTACATGTGGTTATACATATAGTTACACGTATAGTTAAACTTATATTTATACATGTATGTATATATATTTATTTATATAATTTCATATATTTATACATTTAGTTATGTATAAGTATGGATATACTAAAATACATTTTTTATACTAATACATACAAATGTATATTAAATATATGTTGTTAAATATTAATTTAAATATAGGTTATATATTAATAATATAAAAATATGTATAGTTATATGTTATTATACATATAATATATATAGTTATAAAAAATTATATATCATCAAACATTTAGTTTTATATATATATATATATATATATATATGTATGTGTGTGTGTGTGTGTGTGTGTGTGTGTGTGTGTGTGTGTATGTATGTATGTATGTATGTATTCATATGAGTAATTATATTTAGTTATACATAAATAAATACAAAATTATAAACAAATATATAGATTTACATATATGCATACATATATGTATAAAAAGTTAAAAATATAGTTATATTTAATAATATAAAGTTTTATTTAGTTTTAAAAATATTTATATATAGTTATACACATATAATTAAACATAATGTTGTACGTTGTTATACATGTAATTATAAATATAGTTACATGTGGTTTTGCATATAGTTACATGTATAGTTAAACTTATATTTATACATGTAGGTATATATATTTAATTATATAATTTTATATATCTATACATATAGTTATGTATAGGTATAGTAAAATACATTTTTGAATACTAATATATACAAATGTATATTAAATATAAGTTGTAAATTATATATTTAAATATAGTTATGTATAAAGCTTTTAGAGTAATACATATAGTCAAAGTCATATATTTATAGTTATATGTTCTTATACCTTTGGGATCCGATGGCAAAAAGACACAAAATAGAAAACAAAAAAGTTTGGCTTACAACAGATCAGAACAAAGTAAATGCGGTCTTGTATTTCAGGCATACAATATATAAATATAAATACAATTTGAATCACTCTGGAAATAGATGATTTCATCCACATAACAGAACAAAACTCAAGCAAAATAGGCAAAGATTAGATCCACATCTAGATATGTCAATAATGATTGTCTCATCATGCTTAAATTGTTTATGATTTGCTGGCAATGTTATTGGAAAGGCAATCAAGACCCTCGTACAGGCCCTAGCCAGAGGTAGCACATGTGCTTTGAATGTGCCATTGGCATTGGAAAAGAGAGTGAAGTCCTAGCTTGTCAGTAATTTCAGTTGCATTCATCACATTGGGAAGATCTTTCTTATTGTCAAACACCAGCAAAACTACATCTCGAAGTTTTTCATCGTTTAGCATCCTATGCAACTCATCTCTGGCTTCAACTATAGATCTTTGTCATTGCTGTCCACCACAAATATTTGACCTTGGTTATTTTGGAAGTAATCCCTCCAGAAAAGGTGAATCTTGTCTTGACCCCCAACATCCCACACAGTGAAATTGATATTTTTGTATTTAATAGTCTCTACATTAAAGACAATAGTAGGAATTGTGGTGACAATTTTACCAAGCTTCAGCTTATACAGAATGGTTGTCTTTCAGCCAGCATCAAGACCTAGCATTAAAATCCTCATCTCCTTGTTGGAACACTGCATGCTGAACATCTTTGTGAATGTAAATCTCATTTCTTCCACTAAATCTCAAATCCTTTGTCGTATGGCAGTAAAGAGATCTAATGAGAGAAAGAAACAGAATCAATAGACCTCAAGAGATGATCACCAGAGAGGGAGGTCAACCTCTATATATTCTTATACCTATAATATACATAATTAAAAAAAGAGTTATATATAGTTAAACAGATAACCACAAACAGATATATTCATACAAGAAGTTAAAAGTAGTTATATATAAAGATATACAAAGTTATAAATAAATATATATATTTAATTATACGAATACATATATGTATACATAGATACAAATATAATTATATTTATTCATATAGAGTGTTACATAGTTATACACATATTTATCTATCGTTATACACATATAGTTATATATATGTATGTAGTTAAAGTTATAGTTATATATAACATGTTTATAGTTATACATATAGTAAAATACAATTATATATAGATATATATTATTATACATATGATATATTTTGTTAAAAATATAGTTATATAGAACTACTCATATAGTTATAAAATATTATATAGTTAAAAAAATAATTATATATAGTTATTAATATAGTTATAAAAATAGTTTACATAGTTACAAATATAGTAAATATAATTATGAAGAGTTATTTATACAAATATTTATAAATAGTTATCATATACTATGATAACAACACACTCTCAAATGCCCAATTGAATTACACCACTATAGAAAAGGAACTTGTATACCCAATCTTTTCTTTTGGCAAGTTAATATCATATTTAGTGGGAACCATAGTCATAGTGTATACTAAATATTCTATAATCTAATATCTCATAGAAAAGAAAGACATCTGGCCTAGATTGATTTGATGGTTTTTAATATTACAATAGCTTGAACTATAGATATTAGATAAGAAATGTGCATATAATCAAAATTTAAAATAGCTTATCGAGACTAAAAAAAGAAGATAGAAGAGTTGTTGAAGAAGATATTAGATATATTTTTTTATTTGAACATATTATATTATTGAATGAAAATGTAACTCCATGGTAAGTAGTATTGAATGAACCTTATCATTGCAAGTAGTATTCTGATCAAATTATGAGGAAAATGGGAGATTAGTAGTATCTTGCAATAATATCACTTTTTGCTCCTACTCTCATGAATTTGTGTAAAATGTTAATAATTATGTGCTTAAGTATTCTTCTTCTCAAAAATAATGTTGATATTTACATATATATGCATAAATATATATGTGCATATACACTGACCCACACACACACATACATCCATATACATTACTATAAATTATATATCACAATACATATTTTTGTACTTTTTTATATATTCATACATGTATCTACATTTTCAAAGTAGTGTGTATATACTTGTATGCATGCATATACTACTGAACACCCACACAAACACACACATATACATATATATGTAACGTATTTTTAAAGTTACACATGAAACTATTATATATATACGTGTGTGTCAGTGTGTGCATGTGTATGTGTGTCTATAAATGTATTTAAAATTTTATGATTTTGAAAATTTAATTAAAATAAAATATTATATATTGTACACAATTTATAAAATAT
>JAREIK010000307.1:0-107500 GCA_029783825.1 Sapria himalayana | reverse complement strand
GTATATAATGTTATAAGTATAATACTGATTATATCTGAAATACATGACATGTATATTGAATATATCATATATAAAATTATGATAGATATATATAGATATATAGATACACACACACACACACACATATATATATATATATATATATATTAAATTATGTTATTAATTTTATATATAGTTATGTTTATGTAAACTATTTTTATAGTTATAGATATAATAAAATACACTTATATATTTATGTCTTATATACACACTGTCCAACACAAAACATCCATTTTGTGTTATATACGATTAAGTTTATATAAGCAATCCAAGTATAATTAAATTAATAGAATATGTATTTTAAAAAGTATAATTAAATTAACAGAATATGTATTAAAAAAGTATAATTAAATTAAGTTTATATAAGCATACCTACTACCCAACACAAAACACCCATTTTGTGTTAAATATAATTAAGTTTATATAAGCAATCCAAGTATAATTAAATTAACAGAATATGTATTAATAAAAAAGTATAATTAAATTAACAGAATATGTATTAATAAAAAAGTATAATTAAATTAACAGAATATGTATTAATAAAAAAGTATAATTAAATTAACAGAATATGTATTAAAAAAAAGTATAATTAAATTACGTTTATATAAGCATACTACTGCCCAACACAAAACACCCATTTTGTGTTATATATGATTAAGTTTATATAAGCAATCCAAGTATAATTAAATTAACAAAATATGTATTTTAAAAAAGAATAATTAAATTAATAGAATATGTATTTAAAAAGTATAATTAAATTAAGTTTATATAAGCATACCTATTGCCCAACACAACAAAAATGCATTAGGTATGTATCACAATAAGTATAATTAAATTAATGTATACGATTAAAGAAGAGAATTTCAGAAAAAAAAATTAACAGAATCACTACGCATTAAGATAATCGATGAAGAATTATGGTAGAAAATATACCTCAAATCAATAACAAATTATCGCTTAATTCGAATATGTTTATGTTGCGTCGGTGTCGAAAGAAAAATGGAGGACTCCAGAAGAGTTGCATCAGTTTTTCTTCGAAAATGTCGATAGAAAATTGAATGACTTAGTCTAGACAAAATAAACATTAAATAACAAATTATATTTTTAATTATAAAAACATTAAATATATATATATATATATATATATATATATATATATAATACAAAAAAACTCTTTTATTTCATTTACTATCAAAATTTATTTCAACTAAATTAATGTGCATGTAGCAAGGTACAAATTAAAAATATACACCTCACAATTTTTTATTATAATATTTATTAAACAATAAATATATAAACAATTTAAAAAAATATATGTTTAGCCTTATTAAAAAAAAATATCAAATAGCTACAAACTTAACAAACTTCATATAATATAGACATACATGAAAAGATGATTTGTCATCTAGCCACTATCTTAAGAGTTATAAAATACTCTTAATGTTAAAAAATATATGCAAATTTATTAATTATGGATATAAATTTTTAAGAATTCATCATTTTAATTTTTATGAAGATAATATGTAATAATTTTAAAGGCATAAAATTTCATATTATTTGATATCATTTATAATTTTTAAAATTCAAAAAATTACTTAAAGTGATAAGATAATTAAAAAAAGTTATATTAATTATTTTAATAAAGACTAAATATTAAAAGCTAATAAAAAAATATTACTCAATTGTTTAATTCTTATAAATTTTAGTAGGGGCAAACATCTATATATTTATTTTTAAATATTAATTTATTTTCTTTTAACTTTATTGAAAAAAATTTATATTTTTATTATATTTTAAAATTTTCAAATTATGTATTAATTATTTTTTTTAAAAGTTTCCTATAATCATAAAAATTTTTTTTATACTAAAAATCATATTTAAATTTACTAGTTTATTCGTCAATTCGGATATTTTTGAAAATATTTTATATTTTATCATACAATGAAGTAATTTACATTTATATTAGTAAAAATTTTAATTTATGTCAGTTTAATTTTTAAAATATCGAAATAAATTAGTATACTTATTAAATTAATTATTTAATATTACTTTAATACAAAATTTTAAGTTTGTTAATTAAAAATTTTAGAAAAATTTTATGTATAATTTTTTAAAAAATTAATACATCATAAAAATAGATATTTTAGTCTTTATTAATTTTATTATTTTGTATTTTTATATTTTTTCAATTATTTATTAATAATATCATTTTTTTATTATTTTACGAGGAGAATGTAACTTTCATGGATCTCTCATCTATAGACCATTAACATACATTTAATTAACAAAATTAAATCAAATATTAAAACTAATAATAAATTAAAAAAATAAATAATTAAATATTGGCTAAAGAAATTTCATTGCTATATTTGGGATTTAATTAGCTAGGGAAGTTCAATCACTAAATCTATCGTTATATTACAAATTTATTTAGCTAGAGAAGTTGCATCACTAAATTCGTTGATATATTCCAGATTTTATTAGCTAGAGAAGTTACATCACTAAAATCCGCCACTATATTCAGTTGTAATTGACTAGTGAAGTTTCGTCGCTAAAATCCATCGCTATATTAAGTAGTAATTAGCAAGGGAAATTCAGTCGCTAAATTCGTAGCTATATTTTCAGGATGTAATTAGCTAGGGAAATTACGTCGCTAAAATCCGTCACTATGCTCAGTATGTAATTATCTAGGAAATTCAATAGTTGAAATCTATCACTCTGTTACGGATGTAATTAGCTTGATAAATTTCATCGCTAAATTCCGGATTTTAATAGCTAGAAAATTTCTATTGCTAAATCCGTCACAAATTTCTAGATTTTATTAGCTAGTGAAATTATATCGCTAAATCCACTGCTAATTTCTAGATTTTATTAGCTAGGAAAATTCTGTTACTAAATCTGTCGCTATATTCTAGTTTTAATTAGCTAGGGAAAATCCGTTGCTGAATCCATCGCTAAATTCTATATTTTATTAGCTATGGAATTTTCGTCACTAAATTCGTTGCAAATTTCCTGATTTTATTAGCTAGGGAAATTCTATCGCTAATCTATTGCTAATTTCTTGGATTTTATTAGCTTGGGAAAATCTGCCGCTAAATTCGGCACTAATTTCAGGCTTTTATTAGCGAGGGAAATTCTGTTGCTAAATTCGTCGCTAAAATCCTCACTTTTTTTGAGCGGAACTTACACAAATTTTTTGTCGTTAATCCATCGCTAAATTCTCTGCATTTCTTGACTAGGATTTACGAAAATTTTACGTCGCTAATCCATCATTAAAATCCCCACTTTTCTTGAGCGGGATTTTCGAAAATTTTCCGTCTCTAATCTGTTGCTAAATCCGTAGCTAAATCTCCCGCTTTTCTTGAGTAGTATTTACGAAAAATTTTCTATTGCTAATCCGTTGCTATATTTTTTTTCAAAGAAAAATCATAGATTCTTTGCTATTCCCTAGCTAATCCCTCGTAATTTAGCTAGGAATTGATCCATAGCTAAATTTCCCTAGCTAAATCAATATTTTCTTGTAGTGCTAGACCTAAGGTAATGTTAGTAACAAGGGAAGCTTAGAAAAGTAGAGCAGCAAAAAGGATTGAGAAGAAGGATCTGGTGTGAGACACAAGGCCTAAGTGTGTAAACCTTCATGCTGGTTTGCAGGATTTGAGTGGGATGAAAAATTTTGAAAGTGACGAAAAAAAAATTCCAATAAAGTTTGATGTTCATGTGAAGAGTTATCATCGACTTGAATAATACCCTTAATTTTTCTTATCTATATTATAAACATACAATAAATATTCTTTACCCAATATGAATTAGTTTTACATCTACCAAAATTAAATAAACTTGGTGAAAATCTTATTTGCAATAATAAAATTTTGGATTAATTTGACTTTTGAATATATCGCATTTAGATTTTACCCAATTAAATTTTAGTAGAGACTAGCCTAGTTTCTGATGACAATCTAGGTAATTTCAAGCTAGAAATGCTCCTAATATAAAAATATACATCAAACTCAATGTCTATATGTTTGTGATCCCACAACCTTGAATCAACCTTAACTTCCAACAACTCTGCAATGGTAGGTTAATTTATTTAGAAATATTTGAATGCATATTTGGTATGATTAAAATGATTTCAAATTATGGAGACATGAAGATGAAGCATTGGATGCTCAAAAGAACAAAAAAGAGACAGTTATGAAGATGAAGCATTTGTTATTTTGATCACAATTAAGTTCAAGCAAGTGATTCTCTTATTATAAGAACATAAATTAACCTCAATGTCTTCATGTTCATGAACCCACAATGCTGAATCAACCTTACTTCCAACCACCATGCATGGGCACTTTAATTTGTTTAGAACTATTTGAATGCATATTTAATTTGTTTATAATGATTTCAAATTATAAAGACATTGAGATGAGCATTGATTCCTTTAGAGAACAAAATTGAGATAATTATTTAATTTATCACTAGGTCTAAATGTATATAAAGAAGTAAACAATGATCATAAGCATGAAAATAATAATATTGAGGCCATTGGAGAACATCATTAATGAATTTTGATACATGATGAACATGAATAATGCTTTATATTTCATTTCATTGAACACTTTGACCCTTGCTAGTATTCAAGAAAAAAAAATTTATAAAAGGTTAAAAAATATCAAAGGTAGGTAAGATCAAATATGCATTGCTTCATCATGATCTATCAACACCAACATTGATAAAAAAACAAAAAAAAATTGTGAAGTATAAAGACAAGTGTCTTGATGATTGCTTATGAACATAGTATTTTAGTAATTATTGATACAGAGAACATGTCAAATCTTGATTAAACTAGATAAAAAAACAACCTATTTGAACATTTTTTGGCCTAGTAAAAACTTGTTTATGAATTAGCTAAATGTCATTTATTGGTGGCATCTATTCGAGTAGTTCAATTCATAATTCAATGTATTATTCTTTAATTTAGATGAAACACAATTACTTTTTTCAAATATGATATTTTTAGAGTATGTTGATACATACATGTTTTTAATGTGGAGAATAATGTTTATTAATAGTGTTAGCATGACATTCCCAAGAGTGTCTTTTGATGATTTGATGGAATTTTTAATTTGTTAGTCATCGTTTGCATTTTTTTATTTTTTTATGATTGTGTCTACTAATTTCTTTTTTTTCTATGTTACCTATTTTACATTTCACAAATGTGATGGACTAGAAGACTATAGTAGTTTTGAAACACAATTTTATCAAGAATAATTCCTAGTTTCATATACTTTTTGACAATATTTTCATGACCAAGATTCTATTTAATTTTATTAACAAAGCTAATTTCATGATGTATGCCCAATAAAGAAGTGCATATTGTATATTCAATCCTAGTTTATTTTCTAAAAGTAAGTACCATGATAGTACTAGAAAGTCAATTTCAATTAGTTTTTTTTAATGGTGGTTCACCAAGCAAGATGGGCACCTCGATTAGTCCACCAATACACAAGGGGATGATATAGTAACTCCATCCTAGTGTTAGAGAATTAAATGAGAGGATGAGGATCAAACTTTGTGAACTTTTATGAGATCATATTTAACTTCTCTACCATTCGGACTAATATGTCATTGGCAATTCATTTTTTATTAGTAGTTCAATACCATAGTTTTTCTATTGATTATTTATTTTATCTTCAAGATTATCATAAATAAGAAATAACTAAAATGTTTTTGATGGAATTCATCAAATTCTAGATATGTTGGTTGAACATGATTGAGCAACTATGTATCATCACATGAGAGTTGATTCAAGTCAAACACACAATATAAACATCTTTTAAATTCATTAGTGATCTTCTTGCTAAGAAATCTTTCAGATAACATATATGTAAATGCTAATTGGGGTGACTTAGACGCTTAGACTATCAACATGATTTAAGAAAATTTAGAAAATAAATCAATATTTTTCTCAAATGTATTGAATTAATAAAGGAGATGATTGTTTGTCTAAAATAATGATGAATTAAGTACAAAATAATTTCACATTAAGTTTTCTTTTCATTTTTTTTTCTCATGAAAATGTGATTTTTAATAAATTTCTAGTTATTAGAAAACAATAAACAAGAGGATGACTAAAACATATTATTAATAAAAGTTGATGCATTGTTCAATGTTCATCAAATGTTGGTTTGATCCATTTTTTATGAATGTTCAATTAAGATTGATAACATTTGATATTTGTTTCATCAAATATTTTCAATGCTATTTTCGAGTTTGTTTGTTGATAAGAATTATGCAATTTTTTTTAAAAAAAAATGGACATTAATTTTTTTGACGACTTCCAATGAAATTTAATGACCATTAAATGATATCACCACATCAATACCATTGATGCATTTCAATGCACTTTGATGATACTCAACATGTATTTTATTATATATATTTGATGTTACTCTTTATTTTTTTTTCTTAATGAACATCAAATTGTATCAATAAAATGAGATAATAATTTAGTACTTTTAGATGGAGTTCAATAAAATTCAATGACTTTCAAATATGGTAGACTAATATATTCTGAATCATTTCAATAATATTTAATGATATTTAAAGTATTTTTGATGATAACAATTAATGATAAAACTTAAATATTTCTTGATAGTCATCAAATGTGCAATACATATGGTATAAACTTGGTGCTTTTCCATGATTTTTGGTGTTAAATTACCTTCAATCAATTTCAACTTGTTATGATTTATTTATTTCTCTTCAATGTTTTTCAAACATGGTTTATTTATTTCTGATTTGATAACTTTACTAAAAATATCAATTGTTTATGATTTTTTCCCATTTTTTAGTATCATGATATATTAATATTGTAATCTTAAAAGATAAAAAACATAAATAATCTTGAGAAGAAAGTTATTAAATTATTAGTTGCTAGCACATTAAATGAATGTCTATTTCATAATATTAGATATTTATTAATTCTTGATTAATTATATCACATTATTATAATTGATAAATCAAATTTGAGCTGAATTAAAATTTTTTCATCACTATGGTGCAGTAATAATTTTTATTTCTATAATTGATATTACTTATGACATTACATATTTCTTTGTGTTTTCAATCATAAAGAATAAGAGCTAAGTAAATTCTATTTTCAATATTGACAGCCATTGTCAAGTTTTTTCTATTGGACAATTGCACTTCCACGGTGGTGATATTAAGATACAGAAGACAACAAGAACAATAGAAAAACAAACAATATATATCCAATCCACAATCCAACCATGACATAATCAAAAATGAGAAATAGAACACCAGAAATAACGTAGTTCGCTAGTTGCTCAGTATGACTAGCTACATCCACCAGAAAATACTTATGCATTACAGATTAAACCAACAAAACATCTTATAGTATGTGCAGCGTAGAGCAGTCGGGATAAATCACATAGAGAGAGAGAGAGAGAGAAGACGATGAATAGTTCCCAGGTCCAAAAAACAGCAACCCAAAATTAAAATTACAAACCATTTTATAATAAAAATTCTCTCGGTTTATTTAACCAGAGCGGGACCTCCGTTATTGTGCTACTGCTATATCTCTGGCCTCTTAATATTTCATTTCCTACACTTACATGAAAATATTAAAACAGAAACATTTAGTTATACAAACAGATTATCAAAAAAATAAATTACATATATAGCATTTTCATTGAACTCAAAATAACTGAGGGAAACATTGTGGCTAATGAAATGGTCCTATCCCATCCTCGAAATTTTACAAATATGATGATCTAGACCTTGAAAACAATGTATCTCATTTTGAATGAGGAGTTGCATGAAGAAAAAATATGTACTTTTTTTTGACAATAAGTTAATCACAATGATAAATTATTTATAAGGAAGAGGTTTATTTGGATAAAATTTTTGCTATTATCATTGTGTCAAAGATTGTAAAAATGTTAGCTTGAATTATAACAAGGTTGTTACACATGTATAGTAAGAAATATTGAAATTGATAATAGATGGTGTTCTCTAACATTTATGTTGAAAAATATTATACAAATGATAAAAAAGCCAAATGAGTGTGCATCATTAATGTAAGACCAAAAATTGACAAAACACGTGGCTAGATGACCAATTTCCATCTTTGAGCAATAAGAAATTTGATATTTATTTTTGAGATGTAAAGTATGAATGTAAAATATATCATCGATATAAATGAAAAATGTTCATGAAAATTAATTGGAAGAAAATTAAACTCATAAGATGTTATGTGCCTAACATTTATTCCTACTTCATTATTTATGACCTATTTTTAAAAGTCATATAGTTATTGAATAAGTCTAGTCAAAGTTGTTAAGTTAAAAATAATATCAAGGAATATTTTTCTATTTTGTTTTTGTAATTGTTTTTCATATTATTTTTGTTTTGGTTGTAGTATATTAGATTATATTGTAATCAATTGGCTATATAAGTAAATTGAAATAAATTATAAAGATCTCAATTATCATTAATTATCTCAATCAACCTTACTTGTTTTCATACTTTATATAATTCATCATAAAGAAGATGGGAAACCATCCCCTATACGAATCAGAGTGGTATTGAAGGATTGAGATGGATCCATGAGTGGAATGATGTAAATTCTTTCACCATGGGAAAACAACAAATATTAGAGAAGCTTAATGAATGTTAGTAAAATCAAGCATATTTTTAGTAAAAATTGGTGTGCTTGGCAGAGCAATGACTAGGAGGAAAGAAAATTGAAAAGGAGGCATGATATTTCCCATGTCACGACTTTGTTACACCTTCTACTAGCCTATAAAAGTTAATATAATCTTTTACTATGCAACACAGTCTTTATGAAAGTGATATTTTTTAGGAGTCGTGGCCATACTATCTTTAAAACATCATAATGGCCATTATATTATTTTCACATTATGGTAGCCAAGTACCCTACTAGTAAAAGAAGTTGTTCGACACTCAATGTACTTACTTTTTTAAATGATTTGAGTGTATTTCTTAGTGTATTTGCATGGATCTATGCTTATATAAAAGAGATTTTACTAACTTTATGTTTTGAAGGATTTTGATGAATGTTAGTAAAGGTGTATCTATTTGGATGGAAATTATTAGGCTTGGTAAAAAAAGAATTTGAGGAGACAGAGAAATGATGAAGAATCAAGATATTTCTCATGTCATGATTTAAGTTTACATTCCATTTTTTATCAAGTAGTTATGATGTCTTTTTTTAGACGTAAATCAACAAAATAGTCATGATATCAATGTATGTCATGACTCTACCACCAAATTGAACATTTTATTTTCATTATGAAACTTATTATATATGACTACATATTACCTTGTAGTCATGCCCATACTATCTCTTAAACAATTTAATGGTTATGACATTATTTTAATATTATGGTAGCTAAGAACCCCATTAGTACAAGTAGTAGTGATGAATTCAAGGTGAACATAATAATATTTGATAGAGTTTATGGTCTTAAAGCTTAGTTTCATATTTGGGCTTGCATTAGGAACTCTCAATTTGCACGAGATTCCTTTCAACACATCTCATATGGAATCTTCTTCAATGTTAGGCTAACTTGATACTAAGATTATGTTATGTGCTTGTGTGTGATTAATATATTAATTTTATATAATTGGATATTCATGTTAATACTGTATTATAGAATGTTGATAGATATGGATGTGTTATAGATCAAGATGTAAAATTTTTGTAATAACATAATTTTATATGTGTCAACCATGACATATGGTAACACATATGCTATATGATACACTTATGCAATATAGTAGAAATGAAGTAACAACCATTCTAATCTTAGTATGTTGGATAAATCTATATGTAGAAACTTAAGAATTAGATAAGTTTATAGTAAGAAAGAGACCATAGTCACAACTCATTCTTAGAGCTATGTTATTCTATTAAAGACAAAAAGGCAATGTCATGATATTCTAAAAAATCGGGACTTTCCGCTTAAAAAGCATGCCCAATAATTTGAGTTTAAAAGTACAAAATGGAAAGATTTTGAGTTTTTAGGGCATGAGAGAAACATTGAAAAATATAGGGTTTGAGAAGTCAAATCTTTCCCAAACCGAAGTAAATAAATGAGAAAAGGGGCGACACAAGGCATAAGCATAACCCTAAGGGGAAAAGAATTTTGACTCTACCCAGGGACAAATCCAAGGCAAAGGGCCAAGAATTTTATATTTAGAATTTGATTCCTAGACACTCTTGAGATCTATCATTGGGAACCTAAAATTTTATAAGATGAATTTAAAATCATATAAATCCCTCCCCAATATTAGACTAAATAACGTGTATAGTTTGTGTATTTGATTTCATTTAATGGATCCTTAATGAATGATTTTTATTGTTTGGATTATGTAGTGTTTATATATAATTTATATTAGGGTTTTACTATTGGTGGGTTTGTGCATACTATTATTGTAGATAATGATAGGTGAGCCATAAAGCACACACTTACATAATGCTAGAAAAGAAGTGACAACCCTTACAACCATGATGCATGAGACAAACAAATTTGTAAAAACCTAATATTGAGGCATAATAATCATATGAGTATGATGCTTATGAAGTTGAAAGCACATATACTTTTATAAGTCAATCTATTGTGAATATTTTAAAATGCACTGACCTTTAATTGATATAGGTGTTTCATAGAATATTATTCTAGGGGTTTCAAATTTAGTGGGTGAGTCATATGTCAACATGATAAAAGGTGAAAGGTAAGCTATGAAATATACATTAGCATGAGTGACTCATAAGGTAGTGATTGTTCTATGAGTTACTTTATATCATATGACACCTATCAGTAATATTTGAGAAAAAATATATATATTAATTGTGCAAGCACGATACTTATGAAACCGAAAGTAAAAATACTTCTAATACTACATCAGTTCACATATATAAGACATAGAGATTAGAGAATAATAATACATATATGAAACAACTATCAAGAGCACTTGATGAGTTGCTTAAAAGAAATATACTTGTGAACCACCCTTGAGCATGAATAATTTATAATTTTTATGGTAAGGTATTGAGGGAAGATCTATTAAGAGACCACCATTAGAAATAACCCAATAGTTGATAACTACATTTTATGCCAATACGACACTAGAACATATTCATAATAAACCTATTTTCATTTTATAACCAAGTATAATAATAACCAAATCCTTTAGACAAGCCCTTGTGTATAATAAACTATACCTTTTCTAGAATCTAAGAATCTTACCAAAAATCAACTATTATCCTTTTGATTAGAATAGTTATTGATTCATTATTGATTGATCAAACAACTTATATAATCTCTATTTGATTGATATCTGAATAAAAGTAAACTTTACTATTTATACTACCTATATATACTTCTAGGAATGATTGGATGAAAGACCCTTGCTTAATAAGATATTGGAATATTATCTAATGATAAAAATTAGTCATTGTAACTAAATCTCAACAAACTTTTCATGTTGTTACTAGAGAATATTTAGTTTGGTCAGTCAAATTTAGTTTAATTAATTATCCTTGAAAAATGATAATTCCAATTTTATTAGTTTGGATATAAATATTTTAATTTTGCTCATCAATTTACATTACTTATCTTGTGTTATCTATTTGTATCTTTAATTTAGTATTTTTTTTTATTTTGTAGCCACTACATTTATGAGTAGAAACTCTAGGACTAAACTAACATCTTTAGACCTATAGATTAAAGGAAAGAGCATTTTTGAGATAGAACTAAGAAAGAGTTGATAGATGGAATAAGTAGAAATAGAGAAACTCAAGAAGGCAATGGGAATCTTTCCAATAGCCTAACTATCATTATACCTTAAGAGACTATTGGTGGCCTACTATGACATATAACTACTTTGAGATTCAGATACAACCAATGAAAGCTAATTATTTTAAGTTGAAGTTGAGTCTAATAATAATGATTCAACAACATCAGTACAATGAAAGGATATCAGAGAATCCAAATGAGTATGTCACAATACTTCTAAAGTTATGCGACATTATTAAAATGAATATTGTTAGTCCAAATGATATCAAGTTATGTTTATTTCTCTTTTCTTTGAGATATAAGGCATGGAATTGGTTCTAGCTCTTATATTAAGGTTGGATTGTGAGTTTGGACAATCTTGTGCAAAATTTTTTCACAAAGTTCTTCTAACATCAAATCACCTCATAGTTATTGAGTGAGATAAATTAATTTCATTAAAAGGAGCTGGAGATTTTGTATGATTTTTGAGACAATTTTAAGGAGTTATTGGAGATGCCATCAACATGGGCTTTAGTTGTGGTTTCAAGCCCATACATTCTACAATGGGCTAAATTATATGACAAAGTACATCATTGATGTGACATCGAGTGGGTCAATTATGAACAAGTCACTATGAAAGCATATAATATATTTAAGGAGTTAGGAAATAACAATTATCAAACTCTGATTAACCATATCTTTGGTAGAAAATAAGAAAGAATGTTATAGTTGGATAGATTTATCATGGAGGTAGGGATGGAAGCATTTCTTAGAAAGCCGGAAGTCTAAGAGGAGAAAAAAAAGGAATGAAAGAAATCACTATTTTTCAATATTAAGAAATGATGAATTACCATTTATCTAGTTGAGGATGACAATGATTTGCATATAAGTAAAGGATATGCATTGAAGAAAATGGGTAGCATAATGTGGGATATGTCTCAAAGAATTTTGTGAACAATTCTATGAGATACAATGTTCAAGGATGATCAAGTTTACATTACCAATATTAAAATAGTGAAAAAAAGACTTTCATCAATGATAAATTGATAAAATTAGTGATCAAAATAAAAAGTAGAAATGATCTTCAAGAGGATCATATGAAGATGCTTGAGGTGAAGTTGGAACACACGAATATGGCAATGAAAAGGATGGAGAATCAAATTGGACAATAGGCACTATTAGTGATGGGAAAGAAGATCATAAACTACTAAGAATTACATAAACAACCTGAAATAAGCATTTATCAACCATCTTATAAGTGACAGAAAGATTGAGAGATAACAAATGGAGGAATCTAAAATACATGGAGCATGAACTGATAGTGTTATAACTTTTCCAAAAGTAATTCTATAAACCATGGTATTTTTGAAAGTTGTGTCCCCCAACACCAAGATATTTTCCAAAGCCATGGTACTCACTGGATAGAATGTCCAACTCAACCCCCCTATTGGTAATAAAAGAAGAAGTAGTAATAGAAGAGAGAATGAAGATTACTTGATGTATTAGAAAGATGAATGTGTTGGAGAATGAAATCAAAGGTAATTGTCCCCTAAATATTTTGTTTGTACAATTAATTAGAAAAAAAAATTAGATGAACCATTCGAGAAGTTTCTCAATATTTCTAGTAAGTTAGAAGTAATTATCTCAATTGCTGACGAGTTGTCTCAAATGTTGAACTACATGAAATTAATGAAAGATATCATGAGTAGTAAGAGAAAGTTAGAAAGATAGAACAATGAATATGATGGAAAATATATAGTGTAATTATTCAATGAAAACTCACAAGAAAGTTGAAGGATCTAAAAAGTATTATAATATCATACATAATTAGGAAACACATATTCTAAAAGGAACTTTGTAATCTAGGATCGAGCATCAAGTTAATGCCCTTGTCAATAGTTCAAAGAATAAATCTTGGCAAGATCATTCTAACCTTTCTATCACTACCAATGGTTGATCAAGCAACCAAGCATCCAATGTAAATTATTGAAATTTGCAATTAAGGTTTATGTATTTATTTTTTCTATGAATTTTATGTTGTTAGATATGGAGGAAGATGAGCACACTCTATTAATTTTGGGATAGTCATTTTTAACTATTGGATATGCTCTTATTGATGTCATTACGATACTTTTGCATAAGCAAAGATCAAGTGTGAAATTCAATGTTTATAATGACATGTACAATCTAGGTGATGATGAGACAAATTGATGGACATATAACTTATTCAAAACTATAAGTCAAGTGATTTTTAGGTATAAAGATTTGGTAGAAAACTATTGGATTGAGGAAGATAAAAAGGATGACATAGAAGAGAAAATATGAAACTATAAAAGTAAAGCTGGGACTAAGGAGAATAACTAGTATGAGGTAGTAGCATTATTTGAAGTCACGACTTCAAAAGGCTCAAAGAAGGATACTCTGAAATTAGAAAACGAAAGTTAAACACCTTTCCTTTTCAAATAATTATAATTGCTATGAAGAAGAACTACTTTGAAGAAGGGGTCATTGATGAAGATAAAAATGTATTGATTGTCTAGCTATAGATGTTAAACATATTACTGCTTGGGAGGCATCCCAAGATTTATTTTTTCTATAAGGTATGATGGCATAAATATACTCACTCACAATTTTGCACCCACAAATTTAGTCTTGGAAATCAAATCCAACCATGACTCATTGACATATACACAAAAAATGCATAATATGTTTATAAATATAATGGCTTAAAATAGAACTATTTCACTAAGTTATAGCTTTGATTGATTATGATAAATAATAGTGGAATTGGATGATTTTTATATGAATATGAGACTTGGTAGATTTGATGAGAAGGAGAGGAGTGGTGGCTCATGTAAATGAATAGCATTTCTTTTGTTAGAACTTTGTTATATCTCATTGAGCTTATATGGTAGTTTTAACATCCATTATTCAGTGAAGCTATCCACAAATAGTCATGATATTTTTTATATGTCATAACTATACAATCTTATTGACATAATTATTTTACTGTATAATACATTTTTTTGGGCTATGAAGCTTTCTTAGAGTCAAAGTGATACAAGCTCATAACATTTTTTTTATGGTTGTAATATTATTTTTATGTCATAACAAGCATGTACCCCACAAGTGCAAAAAGTCATGGTCATTCCTAATGCTAAAACATTCGCAATACAGATTCACCAAGATTAAGGTAAAAGCAATTATTGCATTTCCAGTACATTTCCTTTTAGCTACAAATAATTCTAGAAAGCATTACTGGATGCATGACTATTTCCGTGCTAATGATGTTTTATTCTTAAATAATGTCCAAAGCCACATCTCATTCATAGATTCATAACTTTAGATTTTAAAGATAAAATTCATAAGCCACGAGCATTAGTAGCAGCTTGACTTAGTATTACAAAGGAGAAACATATAAGTAATGGCTATTCCTAATGTCACAAGTTTGTATTATAGATACAAAATGCATATCCATGACCATCACTAGTGATACAAAATTCTATTGCAAGAGAAAAACAATATCTATGACTCATCCATATTACAAAAACATTGTGTTACAAAGATGAAATGCAAAATAATGGTTATTTCTACTATCATGTCAATCTAAATTCAGAAAGAGAATAAATACATAGATTATTCATAGTGTCATGACTTTATAATATAAAAAAACCAAAGCAATGACATTACTAAAAGTCATAACATTCCACATTAAACTTGGACCAAGTAGTTTGAGTATAAAAATGCAAAACAATGACATTTCAAGAGATTTTTAGAGCACGAGAGAAACAATTAAAAAGTTAAAGTTTTGAGAGAAATATTTCACCCAAACTTAAAGAATATCCATGAGCAAAGGGATGATGCAAGACATAACTATGATAAAAAGTGGGGGCAAGTATTTTAACAAGACCTATGATAATATGCAAGAAATATGACCAAGAATTATTGATTTAGGATAAGATTCCTAGTCATGCTTGAGGGCTATCATTGGAAACCCAAAATTCAACAATGAATTTCAAATTATCTAATGTGAAGTTTCGTAAAAGTCAGGCTAAGTTGAGGATTAAAGTTAGTGTATTTTTGTAGAAGTAAAGCAAGATGAAAAAGATGAAGATGCAGAATAAGAATAAATGATGTCAAATTATCATAATCATAATCTTTTTTTCCTTTTTCTTTTTCTTCTTATTCACCTTCTTCTTCTCCTACTTTTTTTTTCTTCTTCTCATTCATCATCATCATCATTTTTTTTCTTCTTTTTATTTGTATTATTCTTCTTCTTTTATTATTATTTATTTTTCTTTTATTTTTTCAACATCTTCTTTATGTTCTTCTTATTCTTCTCATTCATCATCTTCCACCTCTTTTACTCCTTGTTATTATTCTTCTTCCTCCTCCTCTTCTTCTTCTTCATGATCATCTTTCTCTTCTTTGTCTTCTTCTTCTTTTTCTTCGTCTTATATTTCTTCTTCCTCTCCTTCTTCCTCTCCTTCTTCCTCATCTTCTTCATCTTCTTCTTCATCATCTTCTCCTTCTTCCTTTACGTTATCATCATCATTATCTTCTTCTTCTTCTTATTTTTATTTATGTTCTTCTTCTTCTACTTCTTCTTCTACTTCTTCTTTTATTTCTTCAAGATCATCACCTTATTCTTATTCATCATATTCTTTTCTTTGCTTCTTTTTTTTCCTTTTTTTCTACTTTTTTTTATTCTTTTTTTTTCTTTTCCTTTTCTACTACTTCTTTTTCTTCTTTATACTTCTTTAACTTATCCTTATTAATCTTCTTCATCATCATCTTCTTCTTATTTTTCCTTTTCCTTTTCTTCTTCTTCTTCTTCAACTTCTTCTTCTTTTTTTTCTTTCTCTTAATCTTCATCTTTTTATTCTTCAACCTCTTTTTCTCCATCTTCGTTTTCATTTTATTCAACTTCTTTCTCTACTTATTCTTCTTCTTCTTTCTCTTCTTATTTTTATTCCCTTTCTTTTTGTTCTTTCTTTTCTTAATCATCATCTTCATTCTCTTCATGTTCTTTTTATTATAATAATTTTTAATATGATTTTTCTTCTACATTTTCTTCTTTTTCTTCTTTCTATTCTTTCTATTCTTTTTCTTCTTTCTTTTCTTTCTATTCTTTCTATTCTTTCTCTTCTTTTTCTTCTTTCTATTCTTTCTCTTCTTTTTCTTCTTTTTCTTCTTTTCTTCTTTCTATTCTTTCTCTTCTTTCTCTTCTTTTTCTTCATTCTCTTATTTCTCTTCTTTTATTCTTTCTCTTCTTTCTCTTCTTTCTCTTCTTTCTCTTCTTTCTCTTCTTTCTCTTCTTTCTCTTCTTTCTCTTCTTTCTCTTCTTTCTCTTCTTTCTCTTCTTTCTCTTCTTTCTCTTCTTTCTCTTCTTTCTCTTCTTTCTCTTCTTTCTCTTCTTTCTCTTCTTTCAATTCTTTCTCTTCTTTCTCTTCTTTCTCTTCTTTCTCTTCTTTCTCTTCTTTCTCTTCTTTCTCTTCTTTCTCTTCTTTCTCTTCTTTCTCTTCTTTCTCTTCTTTCTATTCTTTTTTTAATCTTCTTCTTCCTTTTCTTTATCTTCATATAATTTTTCTTCTTTTTTCATCATTATCTTATTCTTCTTCTTCATTTTATTTTTCATCATTAACATGATCATCAACTTTTTATTCTGCTTTTTTGTTCACCTTCTTATTCATATTCTTTTTACTATTCATATTATTCTTATTCTTATTCTACATCTCATACTTCATATCTTCTTCTTCTTTTTAATTTTTTTATTCTTCATCTCCTTCTTATTCTTCTTTCTACTCCTCCACTTATCTTTCTTATTATTATTAATCTTTTTATTTTTATTCTTTTTTTCATTCTTCCTCTTTTTCTTCTTCTTCTTCCTCTTCTTCTTCTTTATTTTCTTCTTGCTCTTCTTTATATTCTTCTTTTTCTTCTTTTTCTTCTTTATATTCTTATTTTTCTTTCTCTTTTTCCTATTTTTCCTCTTCTTCTTCTTCTTCTTCTTCCTCCTTTTATTTTCAAATTCTCCTTTTTATTCTACATCTTCTTTATCTTCTTTCATTCTACATCTTATTCTTCTTCTATTTATTATTCTTCTTCTTCTACTACTAATACTACTTTTTCTTTTCTTCTTCTACTTCTTATACTATTTCTTATGCTTATTTTTTGACATATTCTTAAACTTCATCATCATATTTTTATTCTACTTCTTTTTCTTCTCCTTTTGCTAAATATGAGTTCTCTCTAATTACACTACAATTCCTATTTAGGTAATTTAAAGTTCATCTGTTTAAATAGTAGATATAGTAGATGGTTGATTAGTCTAATAAGTTAGATGGTCCCCGAAGCCTAACATAGTAGGGCGCACTCCTCTTCTAAAAGTTGGGGCTAATAGGTGCATAAACCATGTTCGTCAACCAAGTTGGTTCAATGGTTGTAATTGGTTAGTGGGGAAAACTAGGTCACTATAAAAAAAATTAGGCTAAGTGTTTGTTCATGAACGAAGGGAGAGGGGTTGACTTTGAAACAAGAAGTGGTTTGTGCTCCGAGAAAATGGTTTTCTGTCTACGAGTGCCTGTTCGCCTTCAGAACATAAAATCACTCACTAGCCCTCAGCTATAACTAAAACACTCTATGTCCAAAGCTGACATCATGAGTGAAAGCGGAAAGAGTTGACTTAACCTACTTTGATGTCTCCCTCTGATACTTCTTTTGTCATTACGAAAAATCATGAAACCATGCAGGCAAGTACAGTGACCCTCCATTCATAACTTGATGTACCTCATCTCAATAAAGAGTGATCTGTAGCTCATCATTCTTGAGTGCTTTCTACCTCCACATTATTGTGATTTTCCTTATTTTATGTCCACAATTATCTCACCCTACCTGAAAAGAGCTTATTATGAGGCATCATCATATTCACATTGCCAGTAGGCTATGACAGAGGAGCTATCTATAGAAAAGCCATACATGAGATTTTGTTGATCAATCAACTAGAAAGTTTCCTATGGAGCATAATGTTGCTTAAAACTCATCATATGACTGTACCACCTCTTATTCTTGAGTGGGATGTTGATCTAACTGCAAGCTGGTTTTCAATCAGAGGATCACTCTATGGTCTTCTTGTGGGAAGATGCTCTGCACAATTAGTTAGCAGGAGCAGGAGGGTCTAAAATAGGAGGCAAACTTAGGTGTGCCAAAAGTGTGGTATTTCGGTCATGGTCTTGGGAGTTCCTATGAGTTTTCTTGAGAAAATCGGCCTCGAGTAAGCCTAACCTATTTTATTTTTAGGGACAACATTAAAACCTAGTCAAACCCAAAGATCTTTGCTTCGTAGACTATTTAGATTCTCCATTCGAGACCAAGGATTGGCAGGTTGATCTAGGAAGATGATCGGAGACTTGGAGGATCAAGGAAACTCTTTATATAGAAAGATTAAACGTGGACAGTTTCTGACAGTCCTTTTTGAACTAAAAAAAGGAGGATATAAAGCAAGATCTGTACTAAAAAATATAGTAGGAGAAGCGATAAATAAACAACAAATAACAAAGGATGAGCTGAAGCAAGAATAAGGTTGGTCGTAACCAATGGCAAAAACTCGAAAAATCAAGGGGATCCTAGTAGAACCCCATTTTGCCCAACTTGTTGCAAAGCTGGAAAAAAGAAGCAGGGGCTATCTACCAGTAGATCATGGATTCTCGATTATGGTGTTCGATCATCCGTATTAATCTATATATTTATGGCCTAGCTCTCGAGGGGCTTCTAAATAGTATGAGATGTTTCTAGTGGAATTATCTTTTTTTAGGGAGGTGGCCGAGAGAAACACTGCTCTATTACTAATAGCTTGGGAGGAGGCCAAACATCAAGAAGCGAATCCACTAATATTCTAGGAGCTAGAGCATTGAGTGCTCCAAGGCATTTAGCTCCGAGTGGCTTTTCATCGAGGGCTACAATAATATCGATAAGATATTAGTCAGCATCAATGGGACCGATCATTTTTCTGTAAAAGGGAGAACTTCCTTTCTAAAGAATAAGAATGCTTGCTCTTCGAAGCTGCTCCCAGCTCATGGTTGGTGGTAAAAAGTGTAAAAATTGTTAGGGGGTTCCTTTTTGCAACCAGTGGCTATGGTTTTGTTGGGTGGTCTCTCCACGTTTTCTACAATGGCTTCAGGCAGGTTATTTTATCCTCTTTTTTGCATTGTTTTGGTTGAATGCTTTGAAAGAGTTTAGTTGTTGATAAAAGTGAGGCAAACCATGTTGCTCTTGTTCTTGATGTGGCTCTTTCTGGAGTTGTAGAAGATAGTAGATATGCTCCTCCTCTTTTCTAAGTAGAGCAAATGAAAGAGCTTTTGTTTTTCCTATTTCTAACTTTTTCATATACTATACTTTCCACTCCATCATTACATAAGGAGGAATCCTAAGAACCATAAATCACTTCCTTGGTAGAAGAAATCCAACTCAAATCTCTCTAACTTCAACATCGATTGGCTCTCTATCAAAAGTAACTCAAACTAACTACAATTGAAAGAATTTGCTCGATTACAGTAGCAATGGCAATAGAAACTACAGATATAATAATAATTAAAGCAATAGACTTTCCAAGCATCTTAATATCAGACTTCCACTATAACAGCATTGAAGTGAGCTAGCCTGCACATGGCTCATCTAAACCCACACCCTGTGATAACTCTATTTGGCCTGCACCTATCAATTCCTTACACATAAGAAAATATTTTTTATGGATAGGAAACTATAGGTTATGCATGGTCTTCCACTATAACTAGATTGCAAATCTCTAGGATCAAATCACTGGAAATGCTTAACTATAAAGCATAGTATGGAAAGAATTGCATGCAATTATTACTAGGGTTGTCTAAGATCAACAACTTTTCTCCCCTCTAATTATATGCACTTCTTAGAGGCTATTCAGTTGATTATTGTGTTTGATTTCCTTGTAGTGGTACTTTATGTTATGAAATGAAAGAGATGCTCTTGGTTTTTTTAGTTAGTTAGATGTACAGGCTTATATTAATTATATGAATTTGATTTCGGTACTATAGCTCTATCTTATCTTTTTTAGTCGGAATGAATAGTATCAAACCACATAAAGAAAATCTTATTCAACGAATGGAAGACCATATAACATTCTTTCAGGAAGGAAGGCCTCGACTGACTAATGTGCCTCCATGTTCTCATTTTCTCCGCATACTACTCTTTTCTCATTTCCTTCACTTGTACTCAAAACAACCCTACTTTATGGAAGAGGGATCTTTTATACATTGGTTATGAGATTGGATTCCCTACTAAACCCCTGGGTTTGTTCAAGTAAGGCATCTTGTTTTCTGTTCTGCTTTCTCAAACATCAATGTCCAATCAAAGCATAAGTTAGGGGATTCATATACTTCTTCCTAGATCTCCTACTATTGATAAAAATCAGTCGAATCTATCTTCTTAGGAAGTGTGAAAAGTTAGATAAGATTAATAAAGCCAGAAAACATGAAACGATAAGGGACCACTCCAATAAAACCTCCCATAGGAGCTGTACACTTCAGTCATGATGAATTTTTTTACTTAGTCAAATAAAAAACAACTCTATCTGTCTGTGCTGCTCTAGTATCCCTAAAATCACTTGATCTACATTGTAGCTATGAAAGAAAGCCCTAATAAGCTAAACCTAGAAGTGGTACGTATTGATAAAGGTCTCCTCATAGTGTGGATATCTCACTTACTCACTTACTGTGTGAAGTCCTAAGAAAAGAACTTTCTATCCTATTGGTTCGGATGAGAAAATAGATTCCCTCCCCATGGATCTATCCTTCATGTGGTGTAAGGACTTTTCAAATGTGTTAGAGCTTAGGGTTTCTACACTGATAAGCTAGAGTATTTGGTAAGAGAAGACCAAGCAAGCACTAAGGTGCACCAATCTTAGCTTAGAAAAGATAGATTTCAATACCTTGACAAACTGAATTAAGGAAAAAGAATAGTCCACTTATTAGCAGCTATTCATGTTAGCACTCTTATGCTCTAGTACAATATATTATTCTTTTCCTAGGTACTAAAAAAATGTTTTTTGAAGGAGGGACCACGAAAAATCTTGGATTAAGTAAAGAGAGTAGAAAACAAAGGATTGAGACTAATGTACGGATCACTTACACAGCTACTCATGAGTTCTTATATGATGTGCTCAATACAACATAAATTATCTAATGTATATATAATTTGTTTTGATAATTTGTTGTATAATCAAATGTTTCTATTTCAATATTTTTATGTAAGTGCAGAAAAGAAAATATTATGAGGCCAAGAATGTAGTAGTAGCACAATAATGGAGATCTCACTGTCCTATCAGTGGGCTAAAATTTTTGGAGCAGAGCCTAACCCATCTGATGATCCTACCCACTCCGGTTAATTGAACCAAAAATGATTTTTAATATAAATGATTTGTATTTTTTTTGGGTTACTATTTTTTGGATCCGAAACTTTTCATCTTCTCTCTCTCTCTCTCAGCGTGATTTATCATAATTGTCTTTGCGATGCACATACTGTAAGACATTTTGGTTTAATTTATAATGCATAAGCATTTTCTGGTTGATGTAGCTAGTCATAATGAGCAACTAGTGAACCACGTTATTTCTAGTTTTCTATTTTTCATTTTTCTTTTGATTCTGCTTTGGTTGGATTGTGGATCGGATATATATATCAATTGTTTATTGTTTTTTTGTTCTTTTTTCTTTTGAATCACAACTGTAGAAGCGTAATTGCCCAACAATTGGTATAAGAGTGGGTTTCAGAGTTTTTCGAGCAATTGTGCCATTAGTTTTTTGTGATTTTTCTATACAAATGATATTCTATTGAAATGGCTAAAACCCTAAACACCACGAACGAGCAATTCAATGGCAGAAACGGGTTTAGTATGTGGCAGATTAAAATGCAAGTGCATTTAATGAATTTTGATATTTTGAGTCATCTAGTTCAAGGCTTCAATCCTCATACTACTGCTACTCTTGTAATAACTAAGGCTGAGGCTTGAAGACGTGAAGAAAATGCTCACTCTATCATTATGTTAAGCTTGTCGGATGAAGTCATTACTGAGGTAGCAGATGAGGAAGCTGTTGCAGGACTGTGGCTCAAGCTTGAGTCACTATATATGACTAAATCTCTAACGAACAAGCTTCTATTGAAGAGGATGCTATTCACACTGAGGATGCAAGGGAACCTCTTTGAAGAAGCATCCGGATGATTTAAAAAGCATCCGCATGGACCTTAAATGTATGGATGCTAAAGTGGAAGATGAGGATGCTGCATTTCTACTCTTAGTCTCTCTTCCTCCTTCCTATGAAAATTTTGTCGAATCACTCATTGTGGGAAAAGAGGAGATTACACTAGAGGATGTTTAGGCTATCCTACACTCCAGAGAGATGAGACAGAAGGCTGCGGTTGAACGACTTAAACAACATCTTGTTGGATTGGTGGTGACAAACAGGAGGCCGCAACCTATTCCATTCAAGAAGAAGGGAAATAAGCTTCAGAAGAGGTCAAAAGAGAGTGATGCTTGTCACTACGATAATTAGAAAGGGCATTGGAAGACTAGATGCCCGAAGAAAAGAGTAAAGCTGGAACAGCAAGGTTAGCCTAATCCCCCACTTGTTGCTGCTGTGACCTTTGATGATCTGAATGATGGAGAAGACCTTGTACTGGTAACCTCCACAATGATCGCAAGATCTGATTCTTGGATTCTAGATACTAGGGCTTCCTTCCATATAATCACTCACTTGAAGTGGTTCATCAAATATGGCATGAAGGAAGTTGGTCATGTTGTTGTGGGGAATAGCCAACCATGTAAGGTGATTGGAATCAGCACAGTTAGACTGAGAACTTGCGCTGGCCGAAAAGTCTCACTTTTAAATGTGAGATATGTCCTTGAGATGATAATGAATCTCATTTCTCTTAGTGTTCTGGATGATCGGGGATATCCATTCAGTGGTAGAGAGAGAACATTGAATGTTCACTGAGGAGATGATATTGTACTAAAGGGGTAGAATACTGGAATGCTATACACACTAATAGGTTCCACAGTGACAAGGGCTATTGCTGGCACATCCGGAGAGCCAACATCTGAAGACAAAGCTGAACTTACCAGATTGTGGCATATGCAGCACACACATATGAGAGAGAAAGGTATGAAAATTTTCTCTGATCTTAATCTTCTTGTTGGTCATAGAGTCAGTAAATTAAATTTTTGTGATCATTGTGTTTTTGGTAAGAAACATAGAACTAACTTCAGTAAGGCCATACACTATACAAATAGTATTTTGGATTATATCCATGTTGACTATAGGGGCCCTTCTAGAGTCGCATCTCTTGGGGGTGCTCAATTTTATTTATATTTTGTTAATGATTACTCCAGGATGTCCTAGGTATTCATGTTGAAACATAAATCTGAGACTTTTATAAAGTTTAAGCAGTGTGTTAGCTTAGTGGAAAACCAAACACAAAAGAAGGTTAAACTATTATGAATAGATAATGGTCTAGAATTTTGTTCATCTGAATTTGAGGAATTCTATAAGGACAAAAGTATAATGAGACACAAAACTATTAGGGACACTCCTCAGTAGAATGACATTGCTGAAAGAATAAACCAAACATTTTTGGAGAAAACTAGATGTATGCTCTTTCAATCAGGCTTAGGCAATGAGTTTTGGGCAGAAGCTATTAATACAGCATGTCATCTGATAAATAGATCGCTACATAGTAAAATTAATTTTAAAATTCTATTTGAGGTGTGGACGGGTAAACCTGTAGATTATTCCAATCTGAAAGTGTTCGGATGTGTTGCCCACTATCATGTAAATGATGGTAAGCTTGAACCACATGCAAGAAAAAGAATATTTGTAGGATATGGTGATGGAGTCAAGGGATTCCATATATGGTCACCATCTGAAAAGAGAGTGATTCTCAATAGGAGTGTCACCTTTGATGAAAGTATCATCTTAAGAAAAGTACCTTGTCCTATCCAGTTACCTGATGTTCCTCAAGCTGAATTTAAGGTGGAACTAAAATCTGAATCTGTAGCTCTATGAATGATACTTATTGTATCTAGACAAACAATAGCTAATCATGAAAATGATGTTAAGTCTATTACTGAACCTGATCATGAACCTACACCTGAAGAGTCTATTCCCTACTGCATTACAAGGGATAGACAAAGGAGGGTGAATGTACATCCTCCTTTGAGATTCGGCTTTAATGAATTTGTAGGGTTTGTCCTAGAAGTTGCCAAAGAGATTGATATTCCTGAATCATCCTCTTTCAGGAATGCTATTAGATGTCGTAAATTTGAATCATGGTTAGTTTCCATGAATGAAAAGATTGAATCTCTTCATAAGAATGATACTTGGCTTATTGTACCTAAACCAAAAAAGAAAAAGATAGTTTTTTTGCAAATAGATTTTCAAGAAGAAAAATAATGCCTCTATAGCTGGTGGTGTAAAGTTTAAGGCATGTCTAGTTGCAAGAGGGTTCAGTCAGAAAGAGGTTTTCGATTATAATGATATATTCTTTCTTGTAGTTAGACATGCCTCAATCAAGGTGTTTCTAGCATTAGTGGTACATTAGGACCTTGAACTTGAGCAACTAGATGTTAAAATGGCATTTCTTCATGGAGAACTAGATGAAGAAAATTATATGAGCCAGCCTGAGGGTTTTGAGGTATCAGGTAAGGAACCCCATGTGTGCAAGCTTTTGAAGTCACTTTATGGACTTAAGTAGTCTCCTCGTTAGTGGTACAAGAGATTTGACTATTTCAGGACTAGTCATGATACAATAGGTGTGACCATGATAGTTGTGTTTATTTCAAATGGCACAAGGATGAGTTATATATATACTTGCTATTGTATGTAGATGATATGCTTATTGCTACCAGAAATACATCTAATATTCAAGAACTGAAAGATCTCCTTAATTCTAAATTTGATATGAGTGATCTTGGAGGAGTAGAGAAAATTTTGGGTATGAAAATATTCAAATATAGAATTAAAATAAAGTTGTTTCTTTCACAGAAACAGTATATTCAGAAACTTCTATCTAGATTTGGAATGACTTCTTGTAAGCCTCTGTCCACACCATTTGCTTCTAACCTTCATCTAACATTAGAATATTGTCCCTAATCAGAATTTGACAAGGAACAAATGTCTAAAATTCCTTATTCTAGTGCTGTCGTAAGCTTCATATATCTTATGGTGTGCACCTGACATGATATTGCTTATGCAGCAAGTGCAGTGAGTAGGATTATGATAAACACTAGTCAAGAGCACTAGAAAGCTGTTAAAAGGATATTTAGGTACCTCGAGAACTTCTGATGTTGGTCTGATATTTGGTAATGAATCTGAACTCATGCTGGCAGAATATTCTGATTCTGACTATGCAAGAGATGTTGATAGTAGATGGTCTATGACTGGTTATGTTTTCATTGTATGTGGTTCTGTAGTTAGCTGGAAAGCCACACTGCAATCTTCTGTTACTTTATCTTCTATTGAAGCAGAGTATATGGCTCTGACTAAAGCTATGAAGGAAGGGATATGGCTAAAAGGTTTTCTTAAGGACATTGGTCTTTATGAAGAGGTTGCAATAGTTTTCTGTGACAACCTCAATACTATCTATTTAGCAAAAGACCAAGTGCACCATGAGAAGACAAAGCACATTGATGTGCAATATCATTTCCTTCGATCTAAGAAGATTGTACAAGTAAAGAAGATTGCAACTTCTGATAATCCAGCAGACATGTTTACCAAACCTATTACTCTGAATAAGTCAAGACACTGTCTCGACTTACTGAACATATCAAATCAAATGTAGTCATTTTGGACTAACTATTTATAGAGAGTGTCTCTCTATCTGTATGCAAAACAAATTAAGGTGGAGATTGTTGTATATATAATTTGTTTTGATAATTTGTTATATAAACAAATATTTCTGTTTTAATATTTTCATGTAAGTGCAATAAATAAAATATTAAGAGGCTGAGGATGTAGTAGTAGCACAATAATGGAGGTCCCACTATTCGGTTAGCGGGCTGGAATTTTTGGAGTAAATCTTGATCCATCCGATGATCCAACCCACTCAAGTTAATTGAATCGAGAATGTTTTTAATACAAATATTTATTTTATTTTTCGGGTTACTATTTTTCGAATCCGAAACTGTTTATCTTCTCTCTCTCTCTCTGTGCGATTTTATAAAGATTGTCTCGGTGCTACACATACTTTAAGACATTTTGGTTCAATCTGTAATGCATAAGTATTTTTGATTGATGTAGCTAGTCGTAATAAGTGACTAGTGAATCACATTATTTCTAGTTTTCTATTTTATATTTTTCTTTTGATTCTGTCGTGGTTGGATTTTAGATTGGATATATATATATCGATTATTGTTTGTTATTTTGTTGTTCTTTCTTCTTCTGAATCACGACTTTGGAAGCGTAATTTCCCTGCATTATCAAACCAGCGGTAGCTCAGGCAAGTGAAAGGAAGCATGAAACCCCCCAAAAACTAGCTTGAAGGAATGGTCAAAAATAAAAGCTTTTTTCGTAGGCTTAAACAACTTGACTTTGTCAAACTCCTTAGTAATGTCTAAGATTATATGGGTTGAGCACCTCTTGCTCCATCGAATGAGGTAGATTCTTTTGAGCACCGCCAATTTTAGAATTCTCTGAACACAAGTCAGAGGCATAACCTAACTTTCAATCAGTACCAATTGCAAGGAACGAGGTCTAATTCACCCTTCATCAGCCCACCTTTATTTCAGAGGTGAGTAATCTCTTTACACTTAGTGGGGTTTCCATGAGTAGTTAAGGTTGAAACCTTTCCTTATCTACCCACCAAGCTATCCACTACCAGAGACAAAAGCTCACCCTTGCCTACATCTTAGTTGAAAAAACTATCTTTATCTATGATCAAACTTCTGCATGACCAATCTTTCTCTATTCTATGTTTCTCTCTCAACCCACCCTTGATTGAAGAAAAACGAAAAATCACCTTTAATTTCTTTTTATTTGCTAGGAAAACCTACCTCTACTTAATTCTTTAGGATCGGGTAAACTTGAGCTATGATTTAAACCACTCATTAAGAATCTAATAAGCTCATACCACTTGTGGCACCTATCTGCTGCCCTTCATTGAAACAACATACAAGTTCTCACTAAGGATCCCTTATCTATCCATTAAGTAGAAACTATCCTCATCTCATAGACTGGTCCTCTCTTCTCTATAGCTAACTTCTTCCTTTCCTTCCTCATAAAAAGAAAGTTTGTTCCCATGCTCCTCTTGATTCTGGGTTACCATCTGCCCTAATTTCTATGACTATGGGGGTGAAAGTGAAGACTTCTTGCTTTAATCAATAAGATCTCTTTTTATCCCAACCCATTAGTTGTTCAAAGAAAGGATGTCCACCAGTAAGACAACTCTTAAGTAGATAAGACTCAAGCAACTAGTCCTAAAAAAGGTATGAGTATGGCTATTAGCACAGTTGATTAAGGAGGTCACTTTTGTAAGGAAAATGACTAGTCTCATAGGAAAGAGAAGTGGCACAAGGAATAGCGAGTCTTTGAATTGGAAAGCCATGTCAGGAAAGATAAAGTATAGTCTCAAGGCTAGATCATCAACAAAATGTTGTTTAACAAACAAATAGTTGTTATGGATTACTTACTTTCCTTCTCGGAGGAAGAGGTCGGTATAAGGAGAATGGCTTGCTTTCTAACTGGGTGCAAATATTATATACATTCAATCCATATGCTTACCATGCACTTCCATGATTCACCTTCTAGTATCTCAATTGTGATATTCCAGATAATTTCCTAGCTTTTCTCTTATTGTGCATGGTAAAGTTCTCTGACACAGGGAACTAATTTTAATTAGTACAAATTTAGGTGGGGCTGGGTCGTGCCTTCCAATTTCTTCCTTCCAATGTTGTCTTGCTTCAAAGTATGCTACAAATCTATATCTTATTGTCACACCTACTGATGTACCTTTTAGTTGGGTTGTACCTTCAGAAAGGAGTAAAGCTAGGAAGCAAGGGAAGTCGGGTAGGTCTTTTGTTTTGTTTCTCTTGAAGATAGCGATGAGTCTTGAATAGCTTGAGTATTAAGTTTAGTTTGTAGTTTCTCATGGGCTAGAAAAAGTCCAATCTGGTCATTCATTAAGAGAAGCAAGCCGGTAATCCTCGGGCCTTGCTCTAGCAAAAGAAAAGCATGATGTCTTTGTTTGCTCAGTGGGATTGGATAGGGATGGAAACTAGATAGCATGGATATGCAATTCTGGGTCTGATGGTAGCAGTAGGGAATGAAGGTAATGTGAATCGTAAGGAAGGGCAATGATTGGAGATCCGTATTGAGATAAAGATTCTGCACCATGAATAGCTTTAGCATCCATTGATCGTGCAGGCACATATAACTGACTAGCTTGGGAGGTAATAGCCGATACGAGCAAATAGATCTTATAGGTGGGAATAGGGTCTAGCCCAAGCAAATGAAGAAAGGAATATGGAAGTCAAGCCCTTTTCTTTTCTACAGTCTCAAGGGGGCAAGGCTATACATTTATTTACCGCACCATGTGATATCTTTCCCTTATTGAATCTAGTTACATTTCAAGCATTTATACTTCCTTTGGTTCTCTTTCTGCTACCTTGCCAGGTAAAGTTTGAGTGGAAGTTGGAGTCTTGAAAGTAAGCAAAAATAAAAGAGCTTGAGTTGAAAAGTCCATAGGCAGCCTGTAATATAATAGTAGCTTGGGGCATTTCCATTTTCCCACTACCTTATTTGATGTACCCATAGGCAATTTTCTATGATACAAAGTTCATTGTCAGGCTAGTAACACAATAAAAAAATAGGAGAAATAGGCAAGAAAAGGAGTTTGAAAGAAGTGAAGTTCGCTCTCTTTTTTGCAAAGCCAATATTAGTGGCTTCATCAGCCTTTCCAATTGCAGTAGTCTCCACGATGCGGTAAAGACTTCTATAAAAAAGGTCAACCCTACTAACGAGTGTAATAGTAGTTCCTCTAGTTTAGTCTAATATGTATGGTGAGGCGATAGACTTTTGTCTCTTTCTTTTCAATTACAACAATGTTAAGATAAACATATCAAATTGATGTCATTAGGTTTATTGTACATCAGCTTTCACTCCTAGAGTTGCATTAGACAACTAAGCTCATGGAGCATAAAAGAGAAAGTTCCTTGACATTATCTAAAGAGAGGGCCAGCTCCCAAACATCCAATCGTAGTTGAAGAGATTTTAGTTTGAGTGGAAGTCCCTGGTTCATACTTATCCTATTTCTGCTGAGCTTGTTGTAGTCTCATTTTCTACACTTCCAAGGTTAAGCACTGCCCTCTCCTTGAAAGCATGTGTAGTTATCATTCCCAATTTTGAATATTTCACTAAGGAGGAGAAAAATTCCTTAATAAAGAAAGTTAGACTTTACTCTTCGGCTTGAGATTTAGTTCCCTTTTTTGGTGTTCCAGTTGTGGAAAGATAAAAAAGTGTTCTACCTCTTCTATCTTCGAGCATTTTGAGTTGGAGTTTCAGTACATGTGTTTTTCCTAGAAGGTTTGCCTATGAGTAATACACCCAAGCTAGTTTTCATTGCTAAGCACTTCACTATTGGGATTCTTAAAGTCAAGATTTTAAGCACAAGGCCATATCTATGATATTTCAAGAGATGAGAGACAAAAGAGAATGAAAGTAATGGCTCATACCAACCAGAACTTAGTATTATATTAGAATAGAAAATTGCTTCATGTGGAGTGAAAATAAGTTTTAAAGGAAGCGATCATCACTCTCTCTAAGTCAGTTTTGGTTTGATTTCTCCGAACAGAACATACCAATGCCATTCAGATGGTAACATGAGAAGACCCCTTCTGGGGGTAGTTTTCTTAGGAGCAGGTTGAAGAAACTTCCAAGGGGATCCCAAAAAAAAATCCCAAATAACTATGAACACTAGTCACCTCCATAAGTCCAAAAAGCTTTTGAAGAGATTGGCCTCCATGCCCATCATCAAGTGGAAGAAGGCTTGTTACTCCTTAGGTTCTTACACTTCCCAAGCCTTAGGTCTGCAAACGAAGGGGTAGAAAATTTATTCCTATTAAACCTACTCAACCATAACATTGGGTTTGTAGGTCCAGCCTACACTATGTTCTACTGGCCAAGTGCAGTTTCCTCAATAGAAAGGTTTTCCCCAGTCAGAATCTTTCTCATTGGATCGGCAAGGATGTATGATCAGGGTTTAGATCTTTGGTCAATCAATCATTGGCTAAAAGATTTCTTTCTATTTCTTTTGGACTTGGCTGACACTACGTTCCTCTATTCTTCCTTTTTGCTAAGAATCAAAGATTTAATCATCAATGGATAAATAGAATTCTATTGATTCAAGTCTCTCTTTTATATAAGGCTATTACAGTTAGATACTATCTTTCAAGAGCCCAAAGAAAGTCTTCGACTAATTGGATTGGATCAAGAGCAGTGAGAGCCATAAGAAGGGAATATGTACACACCAAAGAAAATGAACTTTTTGTACTAATTTCATCCTTTAGAGATAGCAGCCTCTTCCAATACATGAGTGGAGTCTAGATCCAAGTTATGATTATCTAGGGGGGTGAACCATAGTGAGTAGATTATCTAACCTATTAAGATAAAAAGAGAGGTCTTGCTCATGGATCCAATTGAGAAGCTCCTAGAAAGACATCAATTCGTGGATATAAATAACCCAAAGGCTTAAACTGGCTTCCCATTTCTAGATATTGAGTAACGTAGCCCCTTTTGTTAACAAAATAGGGATGGCATTAAAAAAATCACTCAATAGAGAACATTTCTTTGCACCACTCGAAGACCCACTAGGTTGATCAGAAAAAACTCCAATTTGACCCTTAACAGTCATAATACCATCAGCTATGGTAGCGTGACCAAGGTCTATCTATCTTCCTAATGCTAATGTCTCCTCAGAGTGATTAGGGAATTACAAAGCTTGAATGAGACTTTATGAAAGAAGAAGGAAAATAATTGCTTAGAGTGATAGGGCCAATGGAGCGGTAGGAAAGCATCTACTTTAGTAGCAGATAGAGTATCTAGTTAAGTTCGAAGGCTAACAAAAAAAATTCTAACTTATTGACTAACTACTTACACTAGTGAACTAGTCTTGAAAATTGGGACTTGGCTCGAGAGGAAAAAAAATGAAAGGGCTTAGGATTCCTCTAAAGGATTGACAAATCACTTTCCCTATAACCAACTCTCCCTTGTCTGCACTTCCAAACTAGCCTTCAAAAAGTAAAAAAGATTTCATTGGCTGTAATGGATAATGCATGAAAAGGAAAGGCACGTAATGATGGAACTTCATCTATATAAAAAAAATAAAGGAAATTAGTCGGTCTAACAAAGTAACACTTATCATAGTAGTCTAGAAAGAAATTTCTCTTTTATAGTCCTCTCGACTAAGATTGATACGAAAACTACATTCAAACTGGCTTTCATTTATGGTCAGGCTTGATAACAAGCTAGCTTGCCTATAACACCATCCCTAGCTTTCTATCTATCCCTAGCTTAGCTTGCAAGAACATGTGGATATCCTATCTAAAAATGAAACAAATAAAGAATTCAACTCCCAAAGCAAAATAGGCTAGCTTTCTACACTATAAACTAAATGCAAGGAAACTCAATGGTTATAAGATCTTATACTTTTGGAACACTTTTTTCAAAGTATCTTTACCATGGTAAGAAATATTTTCTCTTTTATCTAATTCCCTCCCTGTATCTAACCCTTACTTAGCCCTACAACCCTTAAAACTACAAATGCTTTACAGCAAACTCGATTTCTTGTTTGACCCCTAATAAAAAAAGTAAAGTATGTGAGCTTTATTTTCCTAGTTGAAACTCCTTTCAAATGAACTTTCTTTTAGGAATGCATGCCTAAAAACTGAAACTATAACTGCTATTACTCCAATTGCTATTGGCTTGTGAAGTTTGTAAGAAAAATTTATTGATGCTGCTGGCTTTAACTTTCAAAAGAAGTCATGATGAATGTGAGGCATTGACTTCTACTAGAACTATTTTTCTCCCTTGCTTGATTGATCTAGCTTTAACTGACTTCAAAAGTAGTTTTTCTTGAAATAAATGAAAATAGGGTCAGAAACTATAACTCACAAAATCTGCCCATAATATTTTTAGCCCAAGAAACCTCAAAAACCAGCCTTTATTCTAGAAGAAAAATACAAGACACTCTTTTTCTTCACACAGTTTCTACCAGTTTTTTGGAAATAAAAAGAAGCACACGACACGACACTTCAAATTCATGCTACACCTCACACAATTTCTACCTCTATCACACTGCACTTATTTTCTCCCAAAAATCTAGTTCTATTTTTTATATATATTAAGGAATCATATGGGAGCACTCTCTCATCAAAGAGGGCACCATGTGTGGTCTATTTGTGAAAATGGTGAAGATTCTTTTCACAAAGTTTATCTTTTCTTTACAATACAATAGATTTTATCCCATGTGTTAGATCTATTAAACTCTAGCATTCAAAAAAAAAAAAAATAAAGCAACAAAACTAACCAAACTCAAAAAAAAAACCAACTAGTCTACCCAATTCGGGCAGACCCAACACTATCTTATAATATTTAAAGTGTTAGTGCACCTAGTCATAAATTAGAAGAATAACTATCTTCTAGTGATCATGTATCTCTTTTAGGCTATTTCAAAAGAAAATAAGATATTTTACCACTAAATTTCTATTTTTAATTGCTCATGAAGATGATGCCTAAAAAAATTATTACTTTTATTTTCTCCTAATTAGATATTTTATTATAAAATATAATTGTATCACTAAGAGCATTAGCTTCCAGATAAATTTCAGCATCAAGTATCCATGAAAAATTGTAGTTACTTTGATGTCCAATGCCACAAATTCAATTTTTTCTAAATTTATCATAATGCTATAATCAAAATCATATAATAATAGGATCAATTTAAAATTACAATAATAAGTAATTATGAATAAATAAGACATAATTGATGGTATGTGTATGCTTCAATAAATATTCAAAACAAAATGTGAATATGAATAAATTAGTTACAAAATATATTAAATTAACTAAAGATATTTTCTTTTGAACATATAAGCTATTTATATAAGAGTGAACATATGAACCATGATAGATGATCCAAAACAAAAAAAAATTAAAAGTTCCTACCCATTGTATTGAATCATTCTAATTTCAACGTAACATTTATATGATAAAAATTATATTTTAAATGAACTAATATTTATATCAGTAAAATATATTAATCCGATAAGAACTATTAAATATAATATGTAATATAGATATAAAATATTTACCTCAAAAAATAAGCATTTGCAATATAGTAGATTAGAATAACATGTTGATAGCATTTTATTAATAATTATTATAACTTAATTACAACTACAAAATAAAGGAAATATAAGAAGGAAAAAAATATAGAAAAAATTGAGAAGTATTTGTGGAATGGGAGAGCTCAATTTTTAGGAGAGCACTCTATCAACTCCCACAAATGTCTACAAATATAGGCCATCAAAAGTCAAAAAAAAACAACAATTATATCAAATAATTTTAGCCAATTATTAATAACAATAACTAATTTAACTATAATATGTCAATTTTAGTCATTTATTTTACTTTGTGATTTTAAATTTGAAAATAGTCTTCTATATTCAATATTCATTATTTTCTCATTCAATTTTTTGGCTAACTACACTTGATCTTAGCCAAGAGGCAGAGATAGGTATTAATTTTTTTTGGCTAACTGGCATTAGATATAAATCATTTTTATTGTTGCTAGAATAAGCCATTTAAAGTTCTAGTCCTTATTAGATCTTAAATTGGAGTCATAAAATGAAGAACACCCACCCATAGTATTTAAAACATTGCTAGAACAACAAATGTAAAATTGGAGTATTAAAATCAACAAGTCGATTTTTTTTATTTTTTTCCAAAATAATCACTATTAACAAAAATAGGCATCGACATATTATCACTATTGACAATATTCTTCCTACTTATCTTTGGATGAAATTATATTAATTATTATAGACTAGAGGTAGAAAATGATTAAGCCCATAAATGGTTTGAAACCTAGCTCTATCAAATTGGGTTGCACTTGTTTATTTTATGATAGCTAACTTGATTTTCTAGAAAAATTTAAAAATATTAAAATTACATGGTCAGGTAGAATATAGCTTATGTGGGACACTAGCCCAAACAACTTAAATTCCTGCTATAATGATTGAAGGTAAAATACAATGTTAAGATGCTACAAATACCTTAAAGATGTTTGTTGAAGTAAATTTATCATCAAAAATATAAATATTATATATGTGAAGTCTAACTTTTTCATGCCTAAAAATAATATAAATGTTTTGTCATCTATTTTTGTTAATTTCTTAATTATGTGAAGTGTCAGTCATGTCAAACACTTTTTATTTCCATATGGACCACCTTCATCTTTGCTTTAAATACTAGAGGGAATAATACATGTTACTAAAAATAATTTTTGTTTAGTGGTGATAGGTTTCATAATTAATATAAATGATATGATATTTTAAAAGTTTACTCTGCCCTTTATATTAAAAAATTATAAGAATGTACAATTTTTTTATTAACTTTTATCCCTTTAAAATTATAATTTTATGCAACTTCTTTGTCTGTCCTCTTCCCCCTATTTTGTTGTACCTTGCCCCTTCTCTATCCCTTTATCCTGCCTCTCTGTCTTCCCCCAACGTGTTACACACACACAAACTATAATAATATATGCCACATACATAAAATATAAATGTGTATATATAATGATATATGCACAATGAAAACATTAAAATATAATAGAATAAACATAATAATGGTAAACACATAATATTGGTGGTGGTTGAGAGAAAGAGAGAGAAAGATAGAAAGAGGAGGGGGGAGAGGGAGAGAGAGAAAGGAAAGAGGAAGAAAGAGATATAAACAAGAAATAGAAAGAGAGAAAGAGCGAAAGAGATGGAGGGATATATATATGTATATATATGTATATATATGTATATATATGTATATATATAAGGGAAAGAGAGAGCGAGAGAGAGAGGAGAGAAGAGAAGAGAGAGATACACTACAAGAAAAATCCCATATAGCTAGGGACAATTCCCTAGCTAAATGGGCATTTTCGTCGCTAAACAGGATTAGCGATGGATTACCGATGGATCGGTTCCCTATCTAAAGTGCTTCTAGCTAAAATTTAGCGACAGTAAATAAAGTATAATATATTCATTCATTGACGTTGCTTTCTCTCCCTCTGCTCCTTTGATCATCATTTTTCTACTACGACAAAGCTGTCTGAGTCACAACATGTAATGTCTAGTGAAAAAGCTCATCACTTATAAAAGTTTTGTACGACGAACACTATAGAATCATATCTGTCAAAAATTTAAACCACTCAGTCAAATAAATAAAAGTTATGTTTTGATATATATATATAATTCTGTAGTATATATGTAAATATATACTAGTATTTCACTCGTATATATATTACTATAGTATATGTACATAAAAATAGCAGTATTATGTGTACATATAAACTGAGTTCAAATATACTCAGTATATATGTACATAAAATACTACAGTATTATATGTACGTATTTACTGACTTTATTCGTACGTATATACCTCATCTGGTGCAGTTGCTGCTGCTCCCACTACCTCTATTGTCGCTACTGCCATTGCCACTGTCGCTGCCAATACCACTACTGTTGTCGCCGTTTCCACCGCTACCTTTGTTATCGCTGATGCTGCCGCTGCCTTTGCTACTGATGCTGCCGCTGATGCAGCCAATGTCGCCACCGCCATAGTTGTTGTTGGCCACTGCAATGGTTGTCGTCACTGCCCCGGCTACTGGTGCTGCCGCCACTATCCGTGCTGCCGGTGTTGCTGGTGCTGCCGGTGCTGCCGGTGCTGTCGCTGCATGCCGCTGCAACTACCGCCGCCATTGCTAGCGCTACCATCGCTACTGCCGCTGCTGCCTCTACCACTACTTTTGGTGTTGTCTCTACTTCTGGTGCAGCCGCTGCTACCACCGCTGCTTCCAGTGCAGCTGCTACAACAACTGATGTTGCTGCTCCCGCTACTGCCGCCCCCATTGCTGCTGCTCCCGTCGCTGCTTCCACCGCTACTGCCACCATTGCAGCCCATGTTGTTGTTGCCGTCACCACTACCGCCGTTGCCGCTTCCGCCGCCATCACCTCCACCGTTGTAGTTGCTGCCACCGATGTCAGTGCTACTGCTGCTGATAATAGATTTTTACAAACCTATAATAGGATAAAACTCTACTCAAAAAAGTCAGAGACACAAACATTTTCATAGATATATAAAAATATTTATTATAAACATGAACAAACACAAATTAAAGTTGATTTTCATAGAGTTTAAACTAAAATTTAATTAAATAATTTAATAATTTTATATTAAATTTAATAAACAGAAACTATAAATAAAAATTTTAAATTAAGCAAAAAACATTCATTTTATAACTTATTCTAATATAATATTTTAAATAACTAAAAAAAAATTAACAAAAATTATATTTCATCTTAGTAATCAATGTATCTACTAACTATGCATAAATTATAATCTATCAATACATTGACATTGATTTCTCTCCATCTGCTCCTCCAATCACCAACTTTCCACTACGAAAAAACTGTCCGAGTCATGGTGCTTAATGTTTGTTGAAATATGTTTTCACTTATACAAACTTCGTATGGGAAATAATGTGGTACCATATCTGTATGAAATTTAAACCACCAAATAAAATCAAAATAAATAAATAAAACTATGTTTTGGTATATATATACTACTGCAATAAATATGTACATATATACTAGTATTTCACTCGTACATATATTACTATAGTATATGTACATATAAACTACGGTATTATGTGTACATATATACTGAGTACATATATATACTCAATATATATCTACATAAAATATTGTAGTATTATATGTACGTATATACTAACTAAATATGTACGTATATACAATTTGTTTCCGTTGCAGCTGCTCCCGCTGCCGTTGTCACTCCTGCCGATGCTACCGCTGCCACTCCTGTCGATGCAGCCATTGCCGCTGCCTCTGCCACAGCCACTATCGATATCACTCTCGATGCCGCTACCACTGCCATTATTGCCGCTGCTGCCATTTCCAGTGCTGCCACTGATGTCGCAGCTGCTACTGCTGTCGGTGCTACCGCGGCTGTCGCCAGTGCTGCCGCCGCTATCGCCGGTGCCTCAGCTACTGTCATTGTCGCCGGTGCCTCAGTTGCTGCCACTACCGCCGCTACCTCAGCTACTGCTGCCATCGCTGTTGTCTCAGCTACTGCCACTACTACCACTGCCTCCACTGCTGCTGCGGCCACTACAGCTTCCACTGCCGCTACTGCCGCTTCCACTGCCACCACTGCTGCCGCTACTGAAAATAGGCTTTTACATACCTATAATAGGCTAAAATTCTACCTAAACAATTCAGAGACACAAAAATATATTCATAGATATATAAAAACAAATATTATAGGCATGAACAAACACAAATTAATGTTGATTGTCATATAGCTTCAACAAAAATCCAAAATATGTCTAGTAATTATGTTTAGAGATAAAGAGAGTGAAAAAATAAAATGTTTTTAGAATAATAAAGAAAGATGAGCTAACCCACTTTTTGATAAAGCTGAAATCGGTAAATATGGGACTCATGCACTGGAAGGACCGTGGTAATGTCCAAATGCTTTGAATCAAGATTTTTTCTTTAATCTCACATTATGTGTCTTGCAAAGATTCGTAATTTGGTTAATCATAAAAACAAAGAACAAAATCAGAATAAAAAAATTGAAACCTGCAAAAAAATATCATAATTATTTGCTACACATAGACACAAATAAATAATAGTTCAGATATAATTATCATACTCAATCATCCTCATAATTTGTAGGGAATGCTAGCCTCTTCTACGAGGATTCACAGCTGGATATCTGAATTCTATCGGTTGCGCCAATGCTACTAACTGTGATTCCATATAGGACATCTTCTATTGCATTACATTTTTAATTTATTTCATTTCATAATTCATTTTTTTAATTTCTTGCATTTCTTCTATCAAATTAGTTATCTGCTCATCCTTCTTTTTCATTTCGGTCTCTATAACTACAATACATTCATTTGTTTCTAGTGCTTGTTGTTCGACCACCTCATCCAACATTGCTGAGACAGATGAATTAGAAGCATAACTGCTACAATAAAATGTCACTCCCTTAGAGCCGATTCCATGCACTTGCTGCTTCTTTCGACCTCCTATTGCCTCCAAATAAATAGGATCATAGTCAATTGGTTGAAGATCCATAGAACCCTCAACTTGTTGATGAGCAATTGTCAGATGTTCCTCCATTTGGTCCTGAGATAAAATAGAGAAAAAAACTATTCTAGATATACAAAAAATAAAAAAAATTATTTTGCATTCAAAACAATTTTCATAATGTATTGTAGTTTTATAAAATCTAATTAAAATAATAATTTCTTACAGCAATCATTTGAGACTTGTTGTCAACATACTGACCATCCACTTTCTTCACATACATCTTCCTGAAAATCTCATAAAAATTTGGATCTCGACCCAATTCTCCAGCCTAGAATTTGTTTTTATTAAGTCACAAAAAAACAAATGATACAAAAATTTAACAAAATTAAAAAAACCAGGTAGAGATTTTATTTATTGGACTATTAGGAAAACCACAAAATATAGAAATATTTAGAATTTTAAATTTGTACCAAAACTCGAGCGTGCTCAATGCTCAACTTTGAACCTCCAAATTGTCAATAGATTTTTATACCTAGTCCAGCTACCACACTTCGTCGATTTTTACTGGAAATATCTGATTTTTTCTTCACATCTAGCTCCTCCAAATAATTAAGCCACTCGGGTCAGTCTTCCTCGGATATAAAATCAGCCCTTTCTTTCATTTTCTTTAATTTATGGACAAAATCAGAATATCATTGAGCAGCTTTGATCTTCCATAATGACTTTATCTTTCCAACAAATTTGGGTGTCCATGTGCAATTATTCTATAAATAGAAAAATGACAAAAGAATTTAGATTAACAACAAAGAACATAATTATTTACTTCTTGAATAATAACCAACATAAAAGTTAAATAATTAGATATTTATTTTTCAATGCTTTTGTTTTGTTGTTTTACCTGAAAGTCATTAAAATATGACTCTTTTGTCGATTTAGAAACTTTCTTCCAGAAAGCTTTAGAATCAGCCATTTTTTTTGAAAGCCTTTGTAATTATAGTCAAACACTTGTGAGGTGGAATAAAACTATACAAATAAATAAATAACATTGAAAACAAGTAAATCATAACAATATTAAAAAAAACCACTTACAGTAATATCAAAAAAAAAATTTCAATTCATTTTTACACATTTCTTTTACCTCTCATCCATAATCTCAATTTCTAACTTTACACTGACTGTAGAGGAAGGCACAACATTTGATGATGTCATTGTATTGTAAATGGGAGAACAATCGGTGTAAAATGTGGGGTAAAAGATAGAGATGGATCAAAAGTGTGTGTAGGAAGCACAATGGGTGGTGGGCTTACATCTAATAAAGGTGATATTAAAGGTCTCAAAGATGGTGATGGTGATAGAAATGGAGATGGTGATTATGATATTGAAGTCTGGATATGGTGACTATGAGATGGTACTGATTCTGCAACATGATGTAACATACTAGATGAATTTGGTTTATTTATATGTCCACATCTACCTCCACCATGGCCACGTCCTTTAAACGCCATCTACTGTACAAAATAAAATATTAGAACAAAAAATAGGGATATGATGAACAAGCATGCATTTACGAATAAAACACGCCGATAATTTTCAACAAAATATATAAAGTTTTTGATAGTTTAAATTTATAATAAAATTATAACAATTTAATTATCGGCATCACTGTCATCCTCCAATGGATCTTTTGATATTTTGTGTGATTCTGATAGAAGTTTGAACTCATCTTTCGATAGAAATTTATCATCTATAATTTCTATAGTGCCAACATTTGAGTCACATAAGGGCTGCCCGCATAATGAAATTTTGCTTCTTTGAGATATCATATGTATCCACGCCAACATCTCATAAATGATTTAACTCTGTAATAAAAGGCTGTAAGAAAACATCCATCAAGTCTTTCAGATTTTTTTGCCCTAGAACCAATATTGACAAAAACATATATTGCCCCTTCATACACAACCACGGAGGCAAGTTATAAGGTGTCTCTATCACTGGTCATGTTGAATACTATTGTTTAGATTGACCAAATGGCTGAAATCCATCAATGCAGAGATCCAATCACATATTTCGACTTTCTACTACAAAATCTTGATGTATATAATTAAAATGCTTCCAAGTAGGTGAATTTGATGGATGACGCATTACCCTTTCTTCAACCTAATCCTCGGAATGCCACCTCATATCATTTGTTGTAGCATTTGATGCATATTGTCTCTATAATCGAGGAATTAATGGAAAATGATACATCTTCTTAAAGATAACCTTCAATTTTTGTCGCGTATCTACAACACGAGGTGTCTTCCTAAATCGAGGATGATCACAAAACTTACATCTAATTAAATCACTATCACCACCCCAATATAACATGTATCCATTTAAACAACAATCAATTTTTTCCACTAATAGACCCATTCCTAGTAACTTCTTAGTGTTGTAAAAGTTGTTAGTGATCAAATTATTATCTGGAACAATCTCATTCATCAGTTCTATCACCTGATCAAATAATTTCTCAGACATATGATTATCTGACTAAATGCTCATTAGTCGAGCCACAAGTGACAATTGCGAATGTGTTTTACAACAAGGTCATAACTCTTTATCTACAGCATTAAGTATTTCATAAAATTTCTGAGCTTCAGGATTAGGTGGTTCATCCATGAAATCCATATTGAAGTCATCACCAACAGCTTCCGTGATTATTGTATGGTATGTATTTGATGATTCTTCACACAATAAAATGATTCATTACACTCATTTTGGTCAATATTTAGAGCCATTGTACTTTCTCCATGATAAATCCAAACAAAATAATTTGGCACAAAACTATATTTAGCCAAATGATATCTTATAGTGTTTGTATCACGAAAAGGGATATTCTGACAATTGCGATGATTACATGGACATATAAATGGAGAGACAGGGGGAGAGAGAGAAGGAGAGAGAGGAGGAGGGAGAGAGAGAGGGGTAGAGAAATGGAGAAAGGAAGAGAGGGAGAGAGAGAGAGAGAGAGAGAGAGAGAGAGGGAAGAGAGAAAGAGGGAGAGGGAGAGGGAGAGAGAGAGAGAGAGAGAGAGAGAGGGAGAGAGAGGGAGGGAGGGGGGAGAGAGGGAGAGAGAGGGAGAGGGAGGGAGGGGGGAGAGAGGGAGAGAGAGAAAGAGGGAGAGAGGGAGAGAGATAGAGAGAGGGGGGGAGGGAGAGAGGGAGAGAGATAGAAAGAGAGAGAGAGGGAGAGGGAGAGAGGAAGAGAGAGAGAGAGAGAGAGAACAAGCAAGAAAGGAGAGTGAGAAAGAAAATAACAATAGAGAGTCTGTGTAACACATAAAGAAAAAGAGGAATAGAGTGACATGAAGAATTAGAGAGGGAGAGAGAAAAAGACACATAGAGAGTACAGTGTTAGAATGAAAAATTATATAAAAAAAAATAAATTTCTTCTGTAAAAACCTTTCAGATATTACATCTTTTGTCATACATACTTCATATTTGTGCCTGAGGCCCAAGGGCTGAGATTAGGAAAGAGTATGACCCTTATTTGTATTATACCATATTTGGATCAATGGACACTCTCATGCTATGTGCTTACATATTGTTGATATTATATCTTTTTCCATTTAATTTCAAATTAGTTCAACAAATTAATATTATCCCATAAATAATTATATAGATTTACATATATGTATACATATGTATACATAATTAAACATAAAGTTATATCTATTTATATAAAGTTATTTATAGTTATAAGAATATTTATATAAAGTTATACACATAGTTAAAAAATGTGTCGTATGTTTTTATACATATAATTATAAATAATGTTACATGTAGTTATACATATAATTACACGTATAGTTAAACTTATATTTATACATGTATGTATAATATGTTATCATATAATTTCATATATTTATACATATAGTTATGTATAGGTATGGATATCTAAAATGTATTTTTTATACTAATATATAAAAATGTATACTAAATAAATGTTATTAATTATATATTTAAATATAGTTATGTATAACATTTTTATAGTTATAAATATAGTAAGATATAATTATTTATAGTTATATGTTAGTATACATATAATATATATAGTTATAAAAAATTATATATCAATAAACACTTAGTTATATATATATATATATATTCATACAAGTAGTTAACTTTAGTCATACATAAATATATACAATATTATAAACAAATATATAGATTTACATATATGTATACATATATGTATAAATAGTTAAAAATATAGTTATATTTAATTATTTAAAGTTTTATTTAGTTTTACAAATATTTATATATAGTTATACACATATAATTAAATATGATATATGTTATTATACATGTAATTATAAATATAGTTACATGTGATTATACATATAGTTACACGTATAGTTGAACTTATATTTATACATGTATGTATGTATGTATATATGTTCATTTAATTTTATATATCTATACATATAGTTATGTATAGGTATGGATATACTAAAATATATTTTTTATACTAATATATAAAAATGTATATTAAATATATGTTATTAATTATATTTTTAAATATAGGTTATACATTAATAATATAAAATTATATATAGTTATATGTTATTATACATATAATATATATAGTTATAAAAAATTATATATCATTAAACATTTAGTTATATATATATATATATATATATATTCATATGAGTAGTTATATTTAGTTATACATAAATATATACAATGTTATAAACATGTATATAGATTTACATATATGTAAACATATATGTCTAAATTGTTAAAAATATAGTTATCTTTAATTATATAAAGGTTTATTTAGTTTTAAAAATATTTATATATAGGTATACACATATAATTAAACATAATGTTGTATGTTGTTATACATGTAATTATAAATATAGTTATATGTGGTTATACATATAGTTACACGTATTGTTAAACTTATATTTATACATGTAGGTATATATATTTATTTATATAATTTTATATATCTATACCTAAAGTTATGTATAGGTATATATATATACTAAAATACATTTTTGAATACTAATATATACAAATGTATATTAAATATAAGTTGTAAAATATATATTTAAATATAGTTATGTATAAAGCATTTATAGTACTAAATATAATAAGATACAATTATTTATAGTTATAAGTTATTAGACATATAGTATATATAACTATAAATAATTTTATATAGTTAAACATATAGTTATATATAGATATATTCATACAAATAGTTATAAATAAATATATAACCTTGAGTCATCAAAGCCTTTCTAACTCGGCCTGGCCCTACTCCTATGGCCGATCTGTCACCCAACCTACTTAAACAAGTCGTGGATTCATTTTCTGAAGCAGCAGCCTCACGTCCCTATTCTTTCTCTGCCGCCAACTCCGCGTCATCGTCACCTGCAAGATCAGGCAAAAAACTGGAAGTAATAAATAAATATATAAATTTACATATATGTATACATACTTACAAATATAGTTATATTTAATTATATAGAGTATTATATAATTATACAATTATTTATATATAGTTATACAAATATTTATATATAGTAATACAACTTCAACAAATATCTAAAATATGACCAGCAATGATGTTTAGAAAGAGAGAGAGAGAGAGAGAAGAAATACTATATTTCTACAATTTTCCGCATGAGCAGGAAGTTACTTTGAATGGCCATTTACTACTGCTTCTATAGCGAAGAGATGTTCTGCTAAAGCATCATAAATTTCTTCCATATATCTGCATGTCCATATATATATATATATATATATATATATATATATATATATATAAATAGAGGAAAAATTTCAAGATTAATACATGAAAATGAAAAAAAAATGATATAAAAAAATACTCAATAATAATAATATATAAATAAAACTCATGCCTTTCCATAATGAATAAAAATAATTGATGAAACTTTACATATCGAGTATTCCCATAAAAAAAAACAACTAAATAAAATAAATAAAACAATAATATAATATTATGAATAAAAATTATAAAATGACATTTTTATTAAATAAAATAAAAATTCACTTATAAATACAAAAAGAAACTATAAATAATCTAAATATATATGAATCGTCTCATCCTAGTATCTCAAGATAAAAAACTATAAAAATATAATATAATTCTCAATTGTTTTGGAATTTTTATTTTTATTTACAACTTATTAATGTTCTTTATAATTCATTTTGCTGTATTTTTATGATATGTTACTTTTTTTTATTATATTGTATTGATGTTTTTGAAATTATAATAATTTATATTTATTTTTTAAGATATGAAATAATATTTAATAATATATGTACTGGACTAAAAAATAATTAGTGAATATGTTTATATCATATTAAACTATAAAAGAGTACTCACATAAAAGAGTACTCACATATATTCACTAGTACTATAAATTAATGTTTCATTAATGATACATATCTTTCCATAATACTTCTCATATTATCTTATATTCTTTATTACTATTTTTACAAGATACATCTTCCACAAATTTTGTGAAACATAAAACTTAGATTCAAGCTTGTAGGTTACAACTAATAGTTATGGTACTCGACTAATAACTACAATGTTCAACTAACAATTACTACTCATATTTATTAGTTTTTTAAATTGTTTAAAATAAACATATTGTAGCACAGAAAAATTACCATGTGTTAAAAGATGATGTTATTAATACGGTAGGATAAAGGGTGTCCTAACGAATGTTGTCGTATGGAGAATACTCTTGTATGACATGAAATTCATAAACGTTACAGAGATAACCAAACTCTTCATAATCCACAATTGTTAATGGTATAAATTATAGTTAAAATAAATTTGGCAGAAGTTGAATTGTTAGAGTAATAATAAACTACATTGTTGTGGCTAAAATCATAAATAGAAGTTGATAGAACATTTTTTGGTAGAAAAAAATCTATTGTGTTGCATGACATTGTGGGGATTATAAACATTAAAAATTTCTAAATATTTTAATAGTTTTATATCCTCTAATGAAATCAAAATATTATAGATTTAAAATATTATACTTGTTTTATCTACATATCCTTCTCCCAAACTCAACCCAAAATTATTATTTGGCTCGTATATAAACTATGAGGCTCATGATTAGAATAGGTAAAATTCACGTCCCATCATCTGAACAACATGATAAATGATAACGCCATGGAAAACGTATCCAACATTTACGAGTATCAGACTCATATTTTCAGTGTTAGAGTATTCATCATCTTTTGCCGATCAGTCTACCATGTTGTTGGTTAGGATTATTATTACCATGCTATTTATTTTTAAAAATATTATTCTTGATAGTAATTATGTACAAAAAAGTTTGGTTCATATATTTTATACTATCTTAGCTTGAGTGTCCATGACACATTGCTATATGTTGATCTTATTATATCGGTATGAAATCATTATTTTAATATTACTAAACTTGATTCAACAAGTCCACTCGTCACTAACACAAGAGAGATCACAAGGAATCATACACTACGAGAGATCTATTGAAGGAATATTGAAATTATTAGAAATATAAGTGTTTTATTTCAAGATGCATAAAAATGAAGTTATTATGTTTGAGATAATTCTGAGATAAATTTAATTTACAAAATATTAGATACATGGTAAATATAAATCTTTACACACACACCATGCTAATCTTTGTTAAAGATAAGTGCAACTATGAGAATATAAATGATTCATGTTGGAAAATGACATTAAATTCTGAAAAAATTAATAAGAATAATTTTTTTTATATCATATGTTGACTTACAAGTTTATCACATGCTTACTTGCATGAATATCATATGTTAGTATGTATGATTTCCATGTCTTGGCTTACATGAGTGATAAGTATTGATTATGTGCTTACTATGTGTTCTCGTGCATTAATGGCAAGTGCTTGAAAGTGTGCTTGTTATATGATGATGTGTATACCTGCCAAGGATTGACTTGACATGTGAAAGCTATGTGTTGGCTTACTAAATATTGCATCAAAAATTAAAAAACTTGGAATTTTGCATATAAATAAAAGTGATTTGGGGTTCCTAGCACACAACAACACATACATGAGAACATTTCAAAGTGAATTGAGAAACTCTTGCTCAATTATTTTCAATTACATATGTGAATATTATTGAGTTTTCTAGAAGTTGGTAGAATAGTTCAAACTAGTTCAATCGAGTATAATCAGTTTAATTTAATTTGACATGCTAAACTATTTATTTATTTATTTATTTTATTTATTTTATTTATTTTATTTATTTTATTTATTTTATTTATTTTATTTATTTTATTTATTTTATTTATTTTATTTATTTTATTTATTTTATTTATTTTATTTATTTTATTTATTTTATTTATTTTATTTATTTTATTTATTTTATTTATTTATTATTTTATTTATTTTATTTATTTTATTTATTTTATTTATTTTATTTATTTTATTTATTTTATTTATTTTATTTATTTTATTTATTTTATTTATTTTATTTATTTTATTTATTTTATTTATTTTATTTATTTTATTTATTTTATTTATTTTATTTATTTTATTTATTTTATTTATTTTATTTATTTTATTTATTTTATTTATTTTATTTATTTTATTTATTTTATTTATTTTATTTATTTTATTTATTTTATTTATTTTATTTATTTTATTTATTTTATTTATTTTATTTATTTTATTTATTTTATTTTATTTTATTTTATTTTTGAATTCAATAATTACTCAATTTTGAATATTATTTGTAGATATCAAGTCGGCATACCTAAGTATGTATACTAGGTTTGTATAAAATACACATGCATATTGATGTATACTATTTTTGTAGATATCAAGTTGGCATACCTAAGAATGTATACTAGTTATGTATAAAATACACATGCATATTGATGTATATTGTATTTGTAGATATCAAGTCGGAAAACCTAAGTATATATGCTATTTATATATTGTTTTTGTATATGGTCACCATCAAAATCCACACAATGACAATGCATTAAATCACAAATGCATGAAGCATGTATACGATAAGTTTATATACGAAATCCAAGCATACCATGGTGATTAAAGAAGAAATTTGAAAACAAAAAAAAACAGAATAAAAATGCTTACTCTTCTTTTAAGCAATCCAAGATAATCGATGAAGAATAAATATATAAACGTACCTCAAATCAATAACAAATTAAAACTTAAACCTCGAATTAATTTTTGTTGAATCGGCATTGAGAGATAGATGGCGGAATGCAGAGGAATTCGGTTCTATTAGAGATGCGTCGATGTCGGGAGAGAGAATTATATTTTAGGAAAATATTTATATTTTAATTATTAAAACATTAAATAAATTATATATATATATATATTACAAAAATACTCATTAATTTTATTTACTATCAAAATATTTTTAACGAAATTAATGTGCGTATAGCAAGGTACAAATGAAAAACAAATACCTTACAATTTTTTATTATAATATTTATTAAACAATAAAACAAATATGTTTTGCCTTAATAAAATATCAAATAGGTACAAAATTAATAAACTTCATATAATAAGACATAAATAAAAAGATGATTTGTCTTCTAGTCACTCACTTAAAAGTTATAAAATACTCTTAATGTTGAAAAATATATAAAAATTTATATTTTATGGTTATAAATTTTTAAGAATTCATATTAATTTTTATGAAGATAATATGAAATAATTTTAAAAGCATAAAATTTCATATTATTTGATATCATTAATAATTTTTAAAATTCAAAAAATTACTTATAGTGAGAAAATAATAAAAAAAAGTAATATTTATTATTTTAATAAAAACTTAAAGTTAAAAGCTAATTGTAAAAATATTACTCAATTGTTTAATTTTATAAATTTTAGTTGGATTAAACATCTATGTATTTATTATTATTATTATTTTATTTTCTTTTAACTTTATTGAAAAAATTATATTTTTTTATATTTCAAGATTTTCAAAATTTGTATTATTTATTTTTTAAATGTTTTCTATAATCATAAATTTTTTTTAATATTTATAATAATATTAATATTTACTAGTTTATTTATCAATTCAGATATTTTTGAAAAAATTTTCTATTTTATCATGCAATGAATTAATTTACATTTAAATTAGTGGAAATTTAATATGTGTTAATTTAATTTTTAAAATATCGAAAAAATTATTATATTTATTGAATTGATTATTTAATGTTACTTTAATTTAAATTATTTAGTTTCTTAATTAAAAATTTTAGAAAAATTTTTTGTATAATTTTTTTTAAAAATTAATACATAATAAAAATAGTTATTTTAGTTTTTATTAATATAAATTTTTTATGTATTTTTATATATTTTAAATTAATTATTTATAATATCATTTTTTTATGATTTTATAAGGAGAATGTATCTTTCAAGGATCACTCATCTATAGACCATTAACATACATTTAATAAACAAAATTAAATAAAATATTAAAACTAATAATAAATTAAATAATTAAATAATTAAATAATTAAATATTGGTTAGAAAAATTCCATCGCTATGTTCGGGATTTAATTAGCTAGAGGAAGTACAACCACTAAATCTGTCGCTATATTCCGAATTTAATTAGCTAGAGAAGCCCCCTCGCAAAATCCATCAATATATTCTGGATTTTATTAGCTAATGAAGTTACGTCACTAAAATCCGTCACTATATTCAGGAAGTAATTGGCTAGAAAAATTTCATCGCTAAAATCTATCGCTATATTAAGTATGTAATTAGCAACGGAAATTCCATCGCTAAATCCATAACTATAATATTGGGATGCAATTAGCTAGGGAAATTACGTCGCTAAAATCCGTCTCTATGTTCATTATATAATTAGCTAGGTAATTTCATAGCTGAAATCTATCACTATGTTAATGATGTAATTAGCTAGAAAAATTTCGTCGCTAAATCTGTCACTAAATTCTGGATTTAAATAGCTAGGGAAATTTCATCGCTAAATACGTCGGTAATTTCCGGATTTTATTAGCTAGGGGAATTCTGTCGCTAAATCTGTCATTAATTTCTGGATTTTTATTAGTTATGGAAATTCCATCGCTAAATCCGTCGCTAAATTTCGAATTTTAATAGCTATGGAAATTCTGTTGCTAAATCCATTGCTAATTTCTGTATTTCATTAGCTAGGAAATTTCATCGCTAAATATATCACTATTTTCTGGATTTTTTTATAGTTAGGGAAATTCCATCGCTAAATCCGTTGCTAAATTCTAGATTTTAAAAGCTAGAAAAATTCTGTCACTAAATCCATCGCTAATTTTCATATTTCATTAGCTAGAGAAATTCCGTCGCTAATTTTCGTATTTTATTAGCTAGAAAAATTTCGGCGCTATATTCATAGTTTTATTAGCTAGGAAAATTCCATCGCTAAATCCATCGCCATATTCATGGTTTTATTAGCTATGGAAATTTCATTGCTAAATTCTAGAATTTATTAATTATCTGTCACTAAATCCGTCGCTAATTTCTATATTTCATTAGCTAGGGAAATCTGTCGCTAATTTCCGTATTTTATTAGCTAGGAAAATTTCATCGCTAAAATCTCCGCTTTTCTTGAGCGGAATTTACGAAAAATTTCCGTCATTAATCCGTCACTAAATCCATCGCTAATCCGTCACTAAATCCATCTCTAAATCTCCTACTTTCCTTGAGTGGAATTTACGAAAAATTATTCATCGCTAATCCATCACTAATCCATTGCTATTTTTTTTTCAAAGAAATATTATTAATCCCTGTTATTCCCTAGCTAATCCCTCTCAATTTAGCTATGGATAGATCCCTAGCTAAATCGATATTTTATTGTAGTGATATATATAAAGTAGTGAGAGAGAGGGAGGAGAGGAAGAGAGAGAAAGAGAGAGAGAGAGAGAGAGAGAGAGAGAGGAGATATATAAAGAAGGGAGAGAGAGTTAAGTGTAGGGGATAGGATGTTTGGATTGTAGTTTATTCAAAACCATAAAATAATAGGAATATCAATTGGTTAATATAGTAACAGAAGTAATAAATTCACTACTCAAAAATAAATAAAATTCTATATCTCAATTCTGAAAAATCCATCACAGAAAAACAACAAAGTCCAAATTGAAAAATGCGTGCTAAAGACTTCTCCACGTGTACAAGAAGTTTGTAAAGTACCCAACGCCCAAAATAACATTTGGACTAAAGAATATTTTCTAGGATTTAAACCCCTAGAGATTTAATATCTAGTACAAATATATAACCTTTGATTTTGGAGTGAATTCTCAAGAGCTCTTTTCATCTACTCTTTAGGTAAAAATATTAGTTTGTTGGATTCAATGATATTGTCGTATCTTGATTTTAGGTTTGAAGAGAAGATTCTATCCATAGTTATTTGAATTTTCAAATATTGGCTAAACTTTAATTTTTCATGGCACTCAATCTGGCACATAAATAACAATAAAAGTAATACCTATACTAGAAAAATATATTATATATGTTGGATAATTAAAAAGATGATCTTATAATATGCACACACAAAATACATAAATTATAAACCAAGAATATACACATTGCACAATTTAAGTAAATAAGGCAAAATTATTTAATATATATTTGAATCAATAATTGAATAACATATAATATAATTATAAAATGATTGACTCCAAAATAAAAATTTTCCGAACTAATACCTAGCTGAGAGAGAATAAAATAAAGGAACCACAATGGGGAAAAGGTAGATCAAAATGTTTTCCCTAAAACTATTGCACAAAGAAGGGAAGGAAATAACTTACCTGAGAAGCCTCACAAAGAAGAGAAAATTGCAATGACTTGCAGTAACTCCAAAATAAGGAAAAACATGATGGACATAGAAAAAAATTTCAGCCACACACATAGAAAAAAAAATGGCTAGAACTTTAAGATACTCATTATCTTTATGTCCCATTTTTTTAATGAGTTAGGATGGGGGCACTCTCCCATCCGAGAGGGCACCGTGCATGCCCTCTTTGCAAAAATGAAAACATTCTCATTTTTGCAAAATTATAAATTTTATTTATTTTTTTAAATTAGAGCATAAGATAATATTTATTATTCTTATTCTACATACACTACACTTTAAAAATAACAAAAATGGATTGATCTGCTCAACTAAGATAGACCCAACAAATCTTCTCATCAACCCATGATAGAGAGATTCATTCTGATAAGTAGCTTAAATTAATTATACGTTACTAACAATAATGATTTTTTCAATATATCAATGACTTTTTTGTTTGTGTGTATTTTTTCAAGTACAACTCTGGCTTTTCATCTAGAATATTTTCTATGCAATGATACCACATATTGATGTGCTTCAACCTACTGTGGAAGGTCAATTTTTTTTTTTTTGAGATATATTGCACCCTGACTGTTACACCACATATTGATGTGCTTCAACCTACTATGGAAAGGTCAAATTTTTATAAAGATATATAACACTTTGATTGTTACACCACATAATGTATGTATCCTATAATACATTAAAGTCTATAAGAAACCTTTTTTATCCATGAAGTATCTTTACAAATTTTAGTAGCTGCAATGAACTCAATCTTAGTGTTGGATAATACTAGACACTTTTATAGTTCAAATTGTTAGGACATAGCTCATCCTCTAAAAATTATTAGATAATCTGATGTGGATCTACATGAACCTAAATTACTAACCACAACAGAATCAAATGTTTTTGATAAGCATGAGTTTTAACCCACCCAATCACAAAGATAATTGAAAAGTGCTCCATAAAAGCCTCGGGATAGATTTTTCTATAGCCTAGTGATATCAACCTAGGTTCAAGAGAAAATTACTGACGATACTGATAACATGTGCTATATCTAGTCTAGAGCAGACCATATCATACTTAATACTACTAACTAGTGAGGCATAGGGGACAAAACTCATGTCTTTCCCATCCTCATCAGTCTTAGTACTCAACTTAAAAATATTTAGCTAAGGGTGATGAGATTGACTTAGCCTCTTTCATTAAAAATCTCTCAATAACTTTACGGATGTATCATTCTTGAGATAACTAGATATGCCTATAAGACCTATCATGGATAAAACTAATCCCTAAAATTTGCTTAACTAGGTGTACTTCTTTCATATGAAAAGACTTTTTCTAGCTCCACTTCAAGCCTTTCATTGTATGCTTTATTATGACCAATGATTAATATGTCATTTACATATATTAAAAGTAAATGTCTATTGTCACCTAACTATTGACTAACAAAATTAAAGTGGCCATAAGATGTGTGTTGAAAGTGATGAGACTCCATGAACGAATATAATTTATTGTACTACTATCTAGGACCTTGTTTAAGACCATACAAGCTCTATTTTAGTTTACAAACAAAACCTTCATTCCCTTCTACAATGAATTAGGTAGATCTATATAGATAGTCTTGTAAAGGTCACTATGAAGAAATATAATATTTACACCAAGTTAATAATTTTGTAAGTTCAAGCTCATAACTAAACTCAAAACAACTCAAATAGAAGATATCTTCAATATGAGAAAATATCTCATCAAAATTGATTCATTTTTTTTGACTAAATCCTTTGGCTACTAACTGAGCCTTGTATCTTAGTTAAGAGTTATCATTATTGAATTTTAGTATAAAGAACCATCTATTTTTTAAATCCCACCTTCCTTTCGATAAGGGTCTCAGATAATAAGTCTAGTTGGCATGAAGAGACTTCATTTCTTTCTACATAGCCTGAAGTCATTCTAATTTATTCTCAAAAGAGATGATTTTCTAAAATGTCTTGGGTTTACCTATATCTATGAGTAATATCTAATCATAGAATCTAATGGATACCAGTGGGCTTAGATGATCTTCTCAATTTAGATTGAGATGTATCATCATGACCAACTGGGTTTTATCTAGTTCTAGTTGAAATGTAATCCATCACCTCCTAAATAAGTATATCTAGGGGCTTGAAGATATCAAGTATCTTTTATGGCTCAAAATCATAAAGTGTTTGCTCAATTCCTCTCTTTTGATCAGATTGATCTCTAAAAAGAATTGAAATTGGATCTATGAAAATATGAATCTCTATGGAATCATTTTTTTCACTACTTATATGACTATCATTCACAGATTGGTCCTTGAGAAATATAATATCTCTACTTTGAACAATCTTCTTGGAAATTGGGTCTCATAGTTTGTACCCAAACTTCTTGTGTATGTAGCCAATAAAGATGTATGAACATGTAGTATCATTGAGTTTAAATCATTCACCTTTTGAGATATGAACATAAGATTTATAGTCAAAAACTTACAAGGGATCATATGCAATATCTTTCACAATCAAAATTTTCTTGGTAGCATCTTCATATAGGGAGGTGGGAGATAATTTTTTGATTACATCAATAACCATACATATAGCGTATCCCAAAATTCATTAGGAAAATGCACATGAGAAAGTATGTATTGAACTCTCTTCTCAATAGTTTAGTTTATTCTTTTAGTGCCATCATTTAATTATGACATCTTAATTGATATCTTTTTATGTCTAATACTATAGGATATATGATATTTATTAAACTAACCTCAATATTCTCTCTCATTATTATAATGTATGGAGATTAATTTATTATTAGTCTCTCTCTCAACTCTAGCATGAAAATCTTAAAAGATAGAAAAACAATCTTTTTTTGGTGTATATGCCTACACTTTCCTATAGTGATCATCAATGAATATAAAAAAATAAAGGATCTCACCAAGTGTTAGAATCTACATGGAGCAAACGTCAAAATGAGTAAGATTGAGTATATTTGATCTCCGTGAGGGCATTCGAGAGTGAAAAGTTGCTCTATGGCTTTTTCCAGCCATGCAGTCCATAAATCTATCAAAAGAAAATTATTTGCTGAATTACAAGATATTCATTCTAGTTAAAAGTGGAAGGTCCTTTTCACTCATGTGCCCAAGTCTCCAATTACAAAGACCAATATAACTTTTTTGATGAATAATATTTACCTTATCTCCAAGAATTCTTTCCCAAGTGACATATAAAGTGCTCTCCTTTGTACCCCTTTGGCTAATGAACCTTTGACTAGTATTTACTAGCCATCATCAAAATGGCTAACATATCCTATGTTATTCTATAGACCAACATACATCAGGTTCATATTATTACCTAATATGCATCATATATCTCTGAGCACTAGTTGATGTCATGTCTAGATCTTTAGATAAATGTCTCTCTTGCCTAAAATTTATGATGTCCGAGTATTTTCCATCTTTATTGTGCCATAATCACTAAAAATATAGTCAATAAATAAGTAAATGTGCAAGGTGATATGAAATAAAGTTTTTGATTCAATAAGCTAATTATCTTTTTGAGATACTATATTATGAAGTTATCATTGCTAACTAGTATTAAGTCACCTTTTGAGATGATACAAGCCTCTCTCTCGGGTATTTATTTTCTCATGCACATTTGTTATAGTCTTTTGCAAGAATAGTAATTTTTTATGTGTCCCATCTTATTATAGTGTAATACTTGATTACTTTTTTACTATGCAACTTACCTATAAAAGAATGAGTCTTTCTTCCAAGTTGTGTGTGTCTCATGGTGCTCCTATCATGTCTCTCAAAAACAAGAATACCATGAGAAGCTTCTCCCTTCTCATTTCTCCTTACTTCTTTAAACAATAAGTTATAAGAGATGAAATGCTTTGATATAACACCTCCAAGTGGTGACTTGCTGAAAAAACCAAAAAGTTATCCTAGTTGTATAAAAGTGAGTTTAGTATTAAACAAGGTAATATCTCATCTTCCAAACCTATTTTCATGGATGAAAGCTGATTTACCAGCCCTTGAAAGATATTGATGTATTCCAACATTAGACTATCATCTTTGAACTTCAGGTTAACAAGATGTCTACTTATCAATATTTTATTTCTAAATATGTTCTTTTTTAATATAGACTCAAGCTTATCCCAGAACTTTTCTACCTTCATTTAATCAGAAACAAATTTATAAGTATCACTAGTTATCCATTGCCAACTTATTGTGGCATCCCTAAAGTGCACATCTTCCTATTCATCTTCCCTCAATTTTTCAATTTTTTGTCTTATTCCTTATTGCATCATACATCTATTTGACTACAAGGTAGTCACACATTCTATTTTCCAAATAGAATAACTATTTCTAGTTTACTTTTTAATTACATGATGATTCTCCATGATCACAAAGAACAATATGGACCAAAAATAAGCAACACGAGCAAAAAAGGTCCCAAAATGTGACCACAATTACTATATTGGTATCATGATAACTGAATATCAATATAATGATAACAACTATACTAGATATCATCTCGGTATCAATAAGAGCATCCTCCTCCATAGAAGCTTGATTATCATTTCTTGGATAGGATCAAAACCTTTCTTTGATATTAGTTGATATGACATTTAAACTATGGTTTATTCGAAATCATAAAATATTGGGAATAGCATTTTGGTTAATAAAATAGTAAAAGCAATAAATTCAATAATCCAAAAATAAAGAAACCTTAATACTAAAATTCTAAAAAACTTAACATAGTGAAAAACTAAGTTCAAATTACACAAGTATCAAAATGAACAATCTGTGCTAAAGACTTCTTCACATGTATAAGAAGCCCGTGTGGCATACAATGTCCAAAATTATGTTTTGGATTAAAATATATTTTCTAGGATATAAAACCTAAAATCTAAATTCCAATATAAATATGAAAACCTATGATTTTTGGGGTGAATACTTTAGATCTCGTTCTATATTATTCTTTAGGTGATAATATTGGTTTATTGGATTTACGGCTCGGAATCAATGATGTGATTTCATCTTGAAAGCTAGGTAGAAGAGGAGATTCCATCCACAACTTTTCAAATCTTCAACATTGTCCAGCATTAATTTCTCATAATGCTCAATCCTAAATATAAACAATAAAAAAGTAGTTATCACACAACAAAAATACATTACATAAGCTAGATAATTAAAATGACTATTTTATAATGTGCCATATAAAATGCACATATTATAAACTAAGAAAGTACACACTAAACAATTTAAGAAAACAACCCAAAATTATACAATATATATTTCTATAAATTAATAATTAAATATGTAATATAAGTGTCAAATATTTGGCTCTAAAATAAAACTCTCTCAAACTAACACCAATCCGAAATTGAATAAAATAAAAATGCCATAATGGGGCAAACGAAAATATCTACCCTAAAATCATTACATATAGAAGGGAAGAAAAAGACTAATTTGGGAAGCCTCATGAAGAAGATAAAAATGCAAGGAGTTGTTGTAATTATATAATAAAGAAAAACAAAGCACACACCAAAAAAACACCCATGCACAAAAAAAAAACAAATGCCCATAAACAAAAAACAACCACTATGTTTCCATCCCATTATTTTAATGTGTTTGGATGGGGCACTCCCCCATCTGAGAGGGAATGATGCATGCCCACTTTGATAAAATGGGAACATTCTTGTTTTTGCAAATTTTTAAATTTTATTTTAAAAAAAATAGAATGTAGGATTTTATACCATGTTCTTGGTTTATATAAACCACACTTCAAAAAAATAACAAAAATAGACTTGTCTAACCAACTAGAGCAGACCCAACAATAAAGAATGGAGATGGGGGGGAGAAATAAACAAATATTTCAGTATGGGTGATATAAAAAAGTCATAAAAAATGTTTTTAGGAAAATAATTAAATATCATTCATTTAAAAACAATAGAATATCAAAATTAATGTTTTTTTTTCATTTAGTGTTATTCATATTATTCTAGCTAATTATAAAATTTCACAATATTAATTTACTATTAATTGTACAAATTGAATATATTTGCTACTAATTATTTATTATTCTCATACCATAAAATATAATTCTTCCCAAATCTTTTAAGAATACTTTTATATTTTTTTGTTTTATTATGTGGTGATCTTCAAGGTGAAAAAGTCAACACATAAATACATCATGATATTTCTCAATGAAAGTATCTAATATGTTAGATCTTTAGTATTTATAGCCTATATCTTTATCTCTCATACCTTCTCATATATTTCCTGTGTTTTTTTTTTGCCACTTTTATAGTTTGATTAGTCAAAATATATAAATAGCTATGATGCAATTCAATCATAAACAATTGAATAAAAAACATACATTTTTTATTATTGAAAAGCTCAACTAACTTGTTTAAAATTAGAATAGTGTTTGAGCTTCAAATCAACACCTTTAAAGAATCTTTTGAACAAAAGTGACATATAATTGTTCATTATAGCTTGTCTTACATGCCCAATATTTTACAATTATGTATAATTACTAAGCAGTATATGATTATTTTATTTTCTTTTTGATTTAATACATTTAAGAATAGTTTCACATGTATAAATATTTAAACACTATATCATATAAGATTAAACACAAAAAAACTAGATATATTCTTCTCCATTTATGTAACAAATAAGATATTTATGTAATTTTTCTTTGTTTATTCCTTGTTCAATCAAAGAATCATCAACATAATAATAAACTTTTTTCATTCAAATTACTTTTTCTTGATTACATTTCATAAATACTAATTTAATTTTGTTTATTTCACTGTCAGCATAATATTTAATATTCCCTTTACTTGTTTTCTATTTGAATCAAACTCTAGACAAAGTTCAAGCTCAAGATTAAAGCTAGTACACTAATGTCAAGATTTAGAATTTGTGCTCAATGAAAATTAACATTTACTTACTAACTTTTGAATGGATCTTTTTTAATAATGATTAATATGCAATATTACTAGATCATGTAGATGGGGACCAAGAAAAATTATTTTAAGGAAGACTAATGTGGGGTCTGTGATAGGTGGAGGATTGGTTTAGGTAGGTTCAAGTTCAACCAATTTAATTTGGTTTCTTAGAATAGTGCATTTTATTTTACTGCATGGTTTTTTTTTTATTTGTATGTTATTGTGTGGGCATTTTTTTTGATTGGAGGAACATGGAAGAATTTGGAACCCGTATAATGGAAAAACATGTTTCTTATTAAACATTGAACTATTAAGCAACATTATTTGTTAGAGATTGAATAAATCACTTAATCGAGATTATACAAATGGTTTTAAATAGTTTTAATTTTCTTGTTTGGAATGAAGATTAATGTAAATGTGTTGATTACATACCTTAATTTTATATGCTCAGTGTGTGCCTAGATCCTTCTCTTATATGTCTTACCCTGATATCATGAGGAAGAAGAATAGCGTGGGTTGTTCTCTTCCTCTTCCATTTAAACCAAAATGTAAAAAATAATATGTAAAAGGGTGTGTAACATTACTTTAACAAAAGTGACATGATAATTTTTATTTTATTTAATATTTAATTTATATTTTAAAGATTATCTTTATTATATATATAATCAAATAATTAATTTGATTTTAATTTATATCAATTAATAAATTTAATTTATATGATTTTAATCAAATTAAGCATCTCGATTTTATACATATATATACTCTAAAAAAATAAATGAAATATTTAATTATAAATTAAATAATTGTTATGACACTAGATTAGGTTATTGAAATGATCCAACCACAATAATATTTCAGGCTCCAAATGTAAATTATAGTGTACCATTTACAATAATTATAATTTATTCTACTATAGAATTATAATTATATTTTCTCACTTATTCAAAATGATTCAAGTCTATTGTTATTTAATATTTATTAAACTCCACATGTTAAGATTACAAATACACATCAATTGAATTAAATTGTTGATAATTCAATTAATTGCTTATTATTTCCTCAATACCTTCCACTTAACTTATTTGATATGTTAGATCAAAATCAATATGTAGGTTTGATAATATCAAAACTTATAAGTATTCTTTAAAGGATATGATCAATCTATTTGGTAGGACATGAATTTCAACAATAATTATTATTTATCATATAGTTGATAAGGTTATCCAACTCAATGAGTTTGTTAATCTATTTATAGATCTCACTTTATATAAATCAAAATACCTATTAACAAGTATACATGTTTATTAATTATTTTAAGATTAATAGTAATTGTGTTCATAATAACAATAATATCTTTTAATTTTATATGTTAGTATAAAATAATCACATTGTGGTTATGATAACATTCAATACATATAAGTATACTAGCACAAAAAGTTAGAATTTCATAATTTTCAATAGTGAAGATATAGACCTATTAAAATCTTATGATATAATCTTACCAATAGAGTTTCCAACATCATCTAGATTGTGAATAAAAGACTTATATTCTACAAGTATTAATGATTAGATATTTTGTGTGTAAGCCAAAGTCTATGTACAAAATCATATATTATATAGGATAAAGTGCACTTGTATATATATACAAATGAAACTCATTGTAAATTCATTCATTAAAAAAGTAACAAAAAGAATTCAACTATTAATAAAAAAAATCAAAAAATGACTTTTAGTATAAGCATAGTATTAACATTATCAATAATCAAAAGAAAATAAAACATGACATTCAGATTCAATATAAATCATAGTAAGATGAGTGGAAAGTGCAAAATAAAAAAAAGTGATAGTCTCTTGGATGTGAAATAGATATATTATGACAAACCATTTCTTTCACTCTTGGACACAATGGAGAATCATTGGATTTAGGGTTTGCACTCCTCACCTATTTTTCCTTTCAATCATTTTTGCTATAATTGTTGTCATTTTTACTTTATGTATTATAATTTCTATTTGTTGTAATCACCATCTTTTTTATTATTTTTGGTTTTCTCATATTTAAGTTTAGCTTGATTTTTTGCATACTTGCTATTTTAATTTATAATTTGAATTTTTATAGTTGATGTCAATTATATTTTATGTGAAAATATTATAGTAAATTTAACATTCAAGAATCTTTAAAATTTTAAATATACAATTTTTTATAATAGAAAAATAAATTGAAAATGGTAATACACAATGCTTCCATGATACCCAAATATAATTATTATTAATAAAGTGCTATTAGAGCATTAAGTCCCAAGATATTTGTGTGAGAGGTTTGAGACTGATTTTTCCTAGATATTTGGTTGAGTTAATTTTTTTTGTGATCTTGGAGGATCAATCCATGATAATTAAATTAAACTCTTACCAAGTACACTCATTAAAAGAGTGAAATTTGTGATTTACTCAATGCTAAGGATTAGGCAATTGATTGGTACTGAAAAATATCTTCATATCTTAGATGAGACAAAAGCAAATGAACTAACCCTTTATATAGTTCAACTTGAGTGATTTGAAGGGGAACAAAAGGAAGGTATAATCGCCAAACTCAAAAAGGGTTTGTATGCATTTTAGCATGCCCAAAAATCATTGTACAAGAATTTCTACTCATTCATAGAGTCTCATGACTTTCAACATATTTCTTATCACCACCATATTTTTGTCAATTATTAGTCACGTGACATCCAACTCATTTTTCTATATATTTATGATATGCTAATCATCAACCATTATTTAGATTGCTACCATTTTTACTTGATAGTTAAAGACTTGTTTGGCTTAGTTGTCGATGAACCAAAATTGGATAAAATGAGTGATAAAAGTGAATGAAAATACACTGCAAGGGCTCTGTCATGATTCGAGAATGGGTCAAGATAAGTATCTTCATCATATTTCTACAATAAAAAGGCATTTGTGATGTTAAAAAAATATTTAATTAGTGTATGATAAAAATACATTAAGGAATAAGACCATGTTATTTTGGTTCTTATTTAACCTAAAATATAAGAATAAAGTTGACATGGTTCACACATGAGTAGTTTCCAAGTAATAGATATATCATTGAGTTCCTCACCCACAAATAACATCCTGAACATGACTATCTGTTAAATCCCGAAAAAAATGAATAAATAACTAACATAATTTGATTTCTGTAAAAAAAAAGGGCAAAATGATACTTTTGTAATAATATAAAATAACCTAAAAATTTTAGAGTCATAATGATAAAATAGATGTCGTTATTGAATTTGCTTTGGAAAATATATCTATGGTGTCAATTTTCATTAAATTCCAGAGAAAATCAGAATTTGTTATATTTTTATTTAATTAAATAATTATTAGAATATATATATATTAAAAAAAAAATTTTCTCAACCGAAAGACCACGCCAAGTCATCAGCACGTGGTTGTGCCTGTGCGGGTGGTCCGTCGACTGTCCAGGTGTCAACCTAAAAAAAAAGAAAAATGTTCAGAATCCAAAAAACGAGAGAAAGGTTGAAAAAAAAAATATACCAAAAAAATATCCGTGAATTTTCTTTTAATCATTATAGATTATTCTAGAATCGGAATGAAATAGTCCACGAACTAAAGTCATTCTACATGACGAGATCTTCACATTGATATCAAATTTATAGAGTTTCTGTGATTTTTTTTTTGAAAGCTAGCGATTTCTTATATCAGAATTTCTTTCTATTTAATGAACAGAAATGATCATGTTTTATATTTTGGTTTAAATTATTAGAAAATTTATTAGAAATAATTAATTGGTGAAAAGTTTCGGTATTTTGTTAGTAATTGATGTGCAAGACGAATTGGATTTGGATTGTTATAATTGTGTCTGAAACATGGGTTAAATTAGAAATGACATAATTACATTTCATGTGCACGGGAACATTCCATATACGTGGGTGGGTGCATGAGATATATATATATATATATAAAGGTATATGGATGATATTTAGTGAACTCGAATTGGGACAATGTCCAGACTGAGTTGCGTTGAATATTTGCTCCATGGTTATTATAGATTACGAACTCGAAATTGGAACAAAGTCTAGGCAGAATTATGGCAATGTTTATTTCTCAGAGTAAATCAAATAAAATCATATTTTATTCGGATAAATGTCCAATATGTTTTTCGGAGGAGGTCCATATTTTTCGGAATAATTCCAAAAAAATAAATATTTCTATAGATATATATATATATATATATCAAAATATATAATATGTCACACTTGGTTTCGGGATGTGTGAGGGAGTCGATGAGACTCAAGAATATGTGCATATAAACATTGTACTTGAATGGGTGTTGATATATATTCATGACGTTTTACATGCACTTAGGTATACACTTACTTATAACTCAAAAATTGGTACAAGTTTTATAATGTGGCGGACACCAGGGACATCCACGAAATGAGGATCAATCCCCATCCTTCTATGATCAGCAAGCTCTGATATAGGCTGTGGGAATTGCTATTGCAAGGGTTGCATAATCTAGGGCAAATGGAGGTCAAGAAGGAACAAGTAACCTCCAAAAGTTCAAGGCACATCATCCTCCAACATTTTTGGTGGGAGGAGACCCAATGGCGGCATAACATTGGATACTAAAAGTTGAGAAAAAACTTGGACAAGTTATTGCATGTGACTTCTCCTTTGGGTCTAGGGTGGAAATTAATCAGATATGTCAAGATTGTTAGTTATAAATCTCAGGGATTATATTCATGGCAGATCTTAGCGTCATGGATGTGTTGGATTTTGATGTAATTCTTGGCATGGAATTGTTAATAGCACATCGGGTCATTATTGATTGTAATCATAGAAAAATTATTATCCACACACCAGACAATATATGTGTTGTATTTCAAGGGAATAAGCTTGATGCTTAACCCCATATTATGTATGATTCTAAATCGCATGGACAACTTATGGGTTGGCTGACATGTCTCACCCTAGAAGAAGAAGGGACATTGAATATGAATCTTCCTTGTATAGTTTGTGAATATGAGGATATTTTTCCTGATGAATTACCAGGATTACCCTTGCACAGAAATATAGATTTTTGTATTGAGTTATATCCTGGTACATCACCCATATCTATGACTCCACATAGGATGTCACCGATTGAATTACAAGAGCTCAAGGTCCAAATACAATATTTGTTGGACAAGGGTTTTATTAGACCCAGCACTTCACCTTGGGGTGCTCCGGTTTTATTTGCAAAGAAGAAGGATGAAACCATTCGACTATGCATTGATTATCAACAATTGAATAGGGTTACGATAAAGAATCGATATCCATTACCAAGGATTGATGATTTATTTGACCAGTTAAAAGGGGCATAGGTCTTTTCCAAAATAGATATTCCTAGTGGATATCACCAGTTGCGAGTTAGGGAGGCCGACTTTCCTAAGACAGCATTTAGAACACGGTATAAGTATTTTGAGTTTACAGTAATACCTTTCGAATTAATGAATGCACCAGCATGATTCATGGATCTTATGCATAGAATATTTCAGCTATATCTAGATTATTTTATTGTAATTTTTGTGGATGATATTTTGATTTATTTTCAGTCCGAAGGAGAGCATGAAAATCATTTACATATTGTTCTCCAAACCTTGAGAGAATATAAGTTGTATGCCAAGTTTGGTAAATGTGACTTTTGGTTGACAGAAGTAAAATTTTTGGGACATGTAGTGTCAGCTACAAGTGTCTCAGTGGACCCTAAAAATGTCAGGGCAGTCATGAGTTGGGAGAGGCCAAAGTTATTTTTTGAAATACATAGTTTTTTGGGATTGGCTAGGTATTACAGAAGGTTTATTGAGAATTCTTCATGGTTAGCTACTCCAATTACTAGATTGACCAGGAAAGAAGTCAAGTATGAGTGAACTGATTCATGTGAAAAGGCATTCCAGGAATTGAAAAAGAGACTTACTTCAGCACCTATTCTGATAATTCTGGATAGGGGGCAAAAATATATAGTGTATTGTGATGCCTCGAAAGATAGATTGGGATGTGTTCTGATGCAATCTGGGAGAGTGGTAGCTTATGGTTCAAGATAGTTAAAGAATCATAAGAGAAATTACCCCACACATGATATAGAATTGATGGTTATAGTCTTTGCTTTAAAAATATGGTGCCACTATTTGTATGGAGAGAAATTTGAGGTATATTCAGATCATAAAAGTATGCAATATATCTTTACACAATGAGATCTTAACATGAGACAAAGTTGATGGATGTAGTATCTAGAAGATTATGATTTTACTTTGCATTACCATCCAGGTAAGGCAAATGTGGTGGCTGATGAACTTAGTCGAAAGTCACGAGGTGCACTAGCTAGTATAGCTTCACGGGAATGAGATATGCTTGAAACTATTGGATGATTCATCTTATAATATAGCATTCAAAGTCATGGTGTTATCGGAAGTTTGGTAGCTATACCTTCTCTATTAAATAAGGTGATTGAGATGCAGAAACAAGATGCAAAAATATTATCTATAAAGAACCGAGTAGAGACTAGTACGTGCGATGAAGGTTGGGCTATTCATATGGATGGTAGTCTTCGGTTTAGGGGACGGATTGTGGTTCCCCAGATAGTGGAATTGAGAGAAGAAATTCTTAAAAAATTTCACAGTTCTCGCTTTACAGTACATCTAGGTGGCACAAAGTGTATAATGATCTTCATCGCCAGTATTACTGGAATGGGATGAAAAGACATATCGGGGATTTTGTTCGGCGATGCCTCATGTGGCTGCAGATAAAGGTTGAGCATCAGAGGCCAGCAGGATTACTCCAGCCTTTGGAGATAGTAGAGTAGAAATGGGAACATATCACAATGTATTTTTTGACTCACTTGTCACGGACATCACAAAAACATGATGATGTGTGGATAATTGTGGACCGACTTACAAAGTCCACACATTTTCTAACAATACGAATGACCTTCACATGCGAGGAATTGTGTAGGTTATACATACGAGAAATTGTCAGATTACATTGAGTGCCAGTATCTATTATATCGGATAGAGATCGCCGATTTACGGCTCATTTTTGGAAGAGTTTTCAGAAAGCAATGAGAACACAGTTGATAATGAGCACTGCTTTCCATCCACAAATAGACGATCAGTCAGAAAGAACCATACAAGTTTTGAAAAATATGTTGTGAGCATGTTGTCAAGATTTCAAGGGTAGCTGGGAAGAATATATGCCTTTGGTCGAATTAGCATATAACAATAGTTATCAGACAAGTATCCAAATGGTACCATATGAAGCATTGTATGAAAGGCCATGTCGATCTCTAGTTTGTTGAGCTGAGGTGGTAGACCGATCCATTACGGGTCCAGATGTGATTAGAGATACCTCATAAAAAGTAGTTTTTTACGACATCTTCTTATAGCATAAAGTCAATAGAAAAGTTATGCTAATAAACAAAGACGACCCCTAGAATTTGAAGCGGGAGATCATGTTTTCTTCAAAGTGATGTCAAAAATGGGAGTAATCAGATTTGACAAGCGTAGAAAGTTATCACCAAGATATATTGGATCTTTCGAAATACTCGAGAAAGTGGGTTTGGTTACTTATCGATTAGCTTTACCGCCACATTTATCTGGTGTCCATGAGATATTTCATGTCTCTATGCTTAGAAAATATATTTCTGATCCAACTCATGTAATTGATTGGGGCGAACTAGTTATTGACGCAGATGGAACATTTAAAGAAATACCAATGCAAATCATGGATAGTCTAGATTAAGTTTTGTGACGCAAAACTGTGAGACTAGTAAAAGTGATATGGCATCATCAAGGAATAGAAGAAAGAACATGGGAAACATGAAGACATGATGCTTGTTGCTTATCCTTTTTAATTTGAAAATTAATGTATATATTTTAATAATTTAATAATTATTTAACTTTATAATATGTTTATAAGTGCAAAGGTGTAATTGTGGGAATTTTGGGATGAAATTCTTTAAGGAGGAGAGAATGTGAAATCCCGAAAAAAAAATGAATAAAAATCTAACATAATTTGATTTCTGGAAAAAAATGGCAAAATTGTAATTTTGCAATAATAGAAAATAACCTGAAAATTTTAGAGTCGTAATGATAAAATGGATATCATTATTGAATTCGTCTTGGAAAAATATAGCTACGGTGTCAAATTTCGTTAAATTCTAAGAAAATCAGAATTTATTATATTTTTATTTAATTAAATAATTATTATAATATATATATATTAAAAAAAATTCTCAACCAAAAGTCCGTGCCACGTCGTCGCACGTGGCTATGCCTGCGTGGGTGGTCCATCGGCTATTGAGGTGTCAACCTAAAAAAAGAAAAAAAATTATTATTATTATTAATTGATGATAATAATTAAAAAGAAAAAAAAAGAAAAATGTCCGGAATCCGGAAAACATGAGAAAGGCTGAATAAAAATGTTAGGCGCCGGAAAGAGAGATAGTATAGAAAAAAATATAATCGTGATTTTTCTTTTAATCATAATGGATTATTCTGGAATCGGAATGAAATAGTCCAAGAACTAAAGTTATTCTATACGACGAGATTTTCACATTGATATCAAATTTATAGAGTTTCTGTTAAATTTTCTGAAAGGTTGTGGTTTTCTCTCATCAAAATTTCTTTCTATTTAATGGCCAGAAACGATCATACTTTATATTTCAATTCGAATTGTTAGAAAATTTATTGGAAATAATTAATTAATGAAAAATTTTGGTATTTCATTAGTAATTATTTGTGCATGATGAATTGGATTTAGATTATTATAATTATCTCTAAAACATGGGTTAAATTGGAAATGACATAATTGCATTTCATGTGCACGGGAATATTCCATATACATGAGTGAGAGGATGATATATATATATATATTGCGTGGGATTTTATTTGGTGCATGGTTATTATAGATTGCGAACTCGAAATTGGGACAACGTCTAGGCAGAATTACGGTGGTATTTATTTCTCGGAGTAAATCCAAGAAAATCATATTTTATTCAAATAAATGTCCAATATGTTTTTCGGATGAGGTCCATATTTTTCGGAATAATTCCAAAAAAAATAAATATTTTATAGATATATATACATATATACATATACACATATATATATATATATATATATATATATATATATATCCAGATATATAATATGTCACACTTGGCTTCGGCATGTGCGAGGGAGTCGATGAGACTCAGGAATATGGGCATATAAACATTTCATCCATAAGTGCATTCATATAAACATTATACTTGAATGGGTGTTGATATATATTCATGACATTTTACTTGCACTTAGTTAGGGAGTAACCCAGAAGGAGTTTACCCTACTGAGCTTTGTTCCCTCAATTGTGGGACTCCTTTTCAGGTACGAGTCCAGGAGAGATGATAGATCCACATACGGGATCACACATGTGAAGGAAAGCCGGTTGTGGCTTAAATAATATATCGTGTGTTTTCTTTCTTCCGTTGAGCAAATAAAATGTAAAATAAAAAAAAATGTATTGTTCATTTGAGAAAATTTTATTTTAATATACATTGTATTGTGTGATGGAATGAATGGGACCCCCTGGGGAATGGGGTATCACACTATTATTACCAATAGTCTGATAAATAAGGTAGAAAGCTAGAAGGAGAAAAGATACTTCTCTAAGTGTTTTTATTTTGTAGAAAAATGAGAGCAGTATGAACATCCTTAGACCAATGCTAGATGAGGATAATTATCTAAGAGGGCATCCAAAGATAAGAGCATGGTGATATATTACAATTGTGATCAAGTAGGAAACTTCGAATGGGACCACTCAATTTAGAAGAAACTTCAAGAGGAATATAAGAGGAGAGATGGTAATAGGCGAGAGGAAACACTTTTTCCACTAAGAGAAATATTTCTATGGTTATTGATGTTTATTTGACCAATAAGGTTAGTCATCATAGTTACTAGGTGGCTAATTCGACAATCCCTTTTCATCTCACTTGGAATCTTAATTATTTTATGTAATATATGCAAGTTTGTGATTATGACATAATAAGGATAAGTAATGATTAGATACTAAAGGTATTAGGCATCAATGATGTTTATCTAGAGGTAACCTCTAGATACTAATCATTATATGAGATTTCTAACATGTTCTAGCTATTTAGAGAAACCTATTATCCAAGAGAATATTAGATAATTTGAGTCATATGTGAATATTAGGAGAAGACTAACAAAAATTGGTGAAAAAGGTCGATGATAATTGCAAAATGTAATATAATTTATTCCATATATGTTATTATTTGGCATAGACAAGAGATTTAAAATGAATAATTTTAGTAAATTATAATTTATGATGGAATAAGATGAATAGAAGTAGAATTGAGTGACTTTTGTGTGTAATGGTGACTTGCTTGATTGTTGAGAATAAGATGAATGAAATGTCATGTAGTCATAATATTCTTTGTGTTACCACTTTGTTACACCTCATTGATCTATATAGTAGTTTCACCATCTATTCTTAACCAAAACTATACACAAATTGTCATAATAATATTGGTATGCTAAGACTCTACCATCACACTCACACAATCATTTCATTTTATAACACATTCTATTTGACTGAAAAAATTTCTTAGGAGTTACATCAACACTAGCTCCTACCAATTTTTATGGATGTGACATTAATTTAATGTCACAATGACCAAGTACTCCATTAGTGCTCAAAGTCATGAGAAACCTCCAACACCATACCTTTTTTTTATTATAGTGCCAAACAATCCAAGGCAAAAGTCTTTGTGCTAATCTAAGCACCATGACTTTTAGCTATAGAAAGTTCCACAGAATAATACTCAAACCATAACTTTTCTAGTACCATGACTTTTTCTCTAGAGAAATGATCAAATTCATGGTCATTCTCAGTACCATGACCATCTATTTCATTAGAGAGACTAAAGCTATGGCACATTCTCATAACTATGACTTTATATTTTAGAGATAAAATATATAGCTATGACTATTCGTTATGTCATGACTATCTAATACAAGAGAAAGAATAAAACCATGAATCATTTCTACTGATGAGTTTGTGTTCCATAGACAAATGAGAAGTCATAGCCATTCCTATTGCTTCACCCATTTGATACAAGAGAGACCCCGTGGCCATGACCCATTCCTAGTGCCATAACTTTGTGTCCAAAAGACTAAATGAGTAGCCATAGACATTCTTGATACCATGAGCCCATTACATTCTAAAGTTAGAAAAAGACCAAAGCCATGGCTTTTTCCAAAGAAGTCACGACTTTAAACATAAGGTTCACACTCAGCTGCTTGAGTATAAAAAAAATTAGAATTTCAAAAGAGAGTTCTTGGACATAAGAAAAGAAATGAAAGATAGAGTTTTGGGAGCTAAATTTTGCCTAGCTTTATGGTAGATAAATGAGCAAAGGAAATAATGCAAGACATAAGCATAAACCTTAAGAGTGAGTGAATTTTGACTATCCATAGGGGTAAATCCAAGGTAGAAAAACTGAGTATTCTAAAGTTAGAGTTTAGTTCTTAGACACTCTTTAGAGCTATCATTGTAAACCTAATATTCTATGAGATTTTTTTTTCTAATTATCTCATGTAAATTTCTCGACAATATAAGAATAAAATGAGATCTAGGGTTGTTATATTTTATTAAGAGTGATGAATACTTTATGAATGAAATTTAAATTTGCATGTTATTCTAGTTTGAATATTAATAGATGTGGTAATTATGTAGAACTAAAATTAGAGTTTGACCATTTGTATATTTGTGCATTCTATTATGATGGATGATGATTGATAAGCCATGAAGCACACTAGTGCATAATTATAGGAAGGAAGTAAAAATGCTTTTGTTTATGACACATGAGATAAACCTATATTTTAAAACCTGAAATTTAGGTTTGTTAATTATGTGAGTATGATATTTTTTAAATATTATAACTTTGTTATATTGCCTAATTTTATTGGTCAAATAATATCTTAAAAGCTCAAAAATGAGAGTGTCTCATAAATAGAGAGATATAGTGCATGGATTATACAATTAGTAAAGTAGATTTTCATCCAAATATCAATCCCATAGAGATTATATAAATAGTTAGATTATTTAACAATGAGACAACCCATTTTTTAGTAAATTAGATATTCAATTATTAGACAATCTTAGATTAATAGTTTATTCATTTAATTTATATGATGATTTTTAAGTTGCTTTACTTATATTATGTTAGTCATAAATTAAAAGTTGGAGCTTTGTATAATAACTCCTTGCCCTAATAGCATACAAAGTAGATGTTACTATTAAGCTTATCCTAATGGTGCCCCCCTCATAGTTATCCTCTCAGTACATCACCATTGAGAAAATGATATATCTCTGCTCGAAAATCATTTATAATCTCATACATTTTAAGAAACTTCATCAGCTATCCTAGATTGTTGCTTCATATGCACACTCTTATTCTCTAGACTCAAATGCCATAAAGATCAAAGATTGTCATGATTTGTAATCATCTCTCCTTTTAGCTTCATAAGAGTAATACTCCTATAATTAATATATGTTTCACTAAAGTTTCATGGGTAAGAACCATATAACTAAAAGTAATTCACAAGAGTTATCACAACATTGCTAGTCACAATATACTCACATGTCTCAAGGATTACTTATCACAATTGGTGATGATGTGACTCATACTAAATATGAACTCCATGAAAAAATATTTTATATAGTATCCATCCTAATTGAGAATTAGTTCTTTTAAGATGTATACAATGGATTAACATATAAAATTATTTATGCTTTTAGTTTCATAAGAACTATACTCATGATTGGTAACATGACCAAAATTTGAGTTTTAATTTATAGGTTTATCTCATGTGTCACAACTAGAATAGTTGTCACTTTCTTCCTAATATATGCATGAGTAAGCCTCATTATTTATGTTTCACCATTCACGATGTCAATCTACCAATAATCAAAACTCTAGTTCAAGTTTTATTATTATCTATCAATATCCATAATATTAAATAAATTAAACATATTTATTCATCCATTAAAAACCTAGGAACAACACATATCTCAATTTATATAAACCCTATACCCATGCTAGTTTCATAGAAATTCTTGAATCTGCCCTACATGAGAGGTGTTTGAGAGCTATACCCCCAACTCTAGAAATTAGCATTAATATTATATATCTTGCTTGGGTGTGGAACTTCTAGGAAGTATGAAATTTTCCCCTGAAGTTTGGTAGTAGTCATGTCATTGCTTATTGAGTGAGGGAGAATAAAAGAAAAATAGAGATATCACTTATAATTTATCTATCTTCTATATTTAAACTCGGGCAAACTTTCATTGCTCTAAGTAAAATGTCATGACTTTCAAAAGAATATCATAACTTTGGTATGCATCTTGATCTTTCTTCAACACAAAATTGTAGCACTAGAAACAACAATGACTTGGGTCTAATGTCTCAATAAATTTTTATATAGCCATATTGTAGTGTAGAATCCATGACATTGGTAATGGTCTTTCTTGAAATTTTTATGCATAGTGTTGAAAAATAGTCACAACACTAAGAAAGTCTATCATGTATTGGTCATGGCCATGACTTTGAGAAATGACAATGAAATATAATTTTCTCTTCAAATCTATTAAGTATCCATGATATTGTGGGTAGTCATGATACTGGTCTTCTCTTCTCTCATATATCATGATGTTGTGGTATTATGAGGATATTGTGATAATGGCAAATAGCTCAAGAATACACGTTATGATTATGTCTTTTTTTAAGAATAAGTGTCATGGCCTTGGAAATAGTCATACTCGAGTATTATCATACGAAACTTTTATTATCTCAAAAGTTGCAGCTCTGAATATTTGTTACAACTTTGGCTTGGAGTAGCTGTGGCTCTATAATTATTTATAGCTTAAAAGTCATAACTTTATAAAAATGGTATAGCTCTAACTTAAGCTAAAGAGTTGGTAGGGTCATGGAGTATAAAAATTTTTTCAACCAATTAGGTATAGTTTCAGCCAAGAATAGACATTAAAACCACATGAGACTCAATGTTCTTTCCCCTCTGCTAAACATCTCCAAAAACCTATACATTTCATAACAATTTATCAAAAATTGCCAAAAAGCCAGTCATGAAATAAACCCATAATATCTTTATTTTCATGTTTACACATCATTATAAGCCACCAAAATATATAAGAATATTCAATAGTTTGAACGATGAACAAAATATATAATTCCTCAGAAGGGGTTGATATAGATTTTTCTAATATATATAATTCTCCATCTATATTTTCTAGAATCCAAATTTCGTTCAATAGATTTTTTTTTATTTTCACTTTTCCTTCATATGCAGTCATTACTGTCTACAAAATATGAATTCTTCTAGACAATTCTTGCAAAACATTGTGTATGAGAATTGACAGCACCTCTTTTGACATGATATTGTCTGCAAAATTTTTACTATATTTTAAATTCATTATTATCATCAATAGTAACTTCGCACAATGGTGCATCATAATGCACAACCTAAACCTCCAATACCAATTGTTGAGAATAACTTGATTTTTTATTTGTTAGATATATGAAAGAGAACAAAAATATATATATTAAATGAAACACAAAATTTACATTGTTCGGCACATTTTTACCTATATTATGTGCTTTTCTCTTTTCCTCTTTTATTCACTATAATTTAGGCGAATGCAAAAGATGTAAGAAATATATAATTTTGAAATCTCAATGCTTATTATATGTTGATTTATGCTAGAAAAATAATAAAACAAAAAAAAGGAGGTAGTGCATCTTTTTCTGACAAAAATGGGGAGTAGACGCCCCCCATTTTGACATTAAATATATCGACCACTTATATTTGTTTTATATTTTGCCATGTGTTTCATAAAAGAAGATTCATTAATTTTTGTTTCATGATAATTAGATCACAAATCTATTTTACATAATGCTTTATTATATCCAATTAATCAAACAATTCATTAATTCTCTGAATAAGATATTTGTTTTTGATTATTATTATTATAAATAAATCATGAATATAGATACTTTGTCAAAAAATATATTTACAAACATTCTTGCCACCAAAATAGTTTCAACTTATTTAATTTTACAAGATTTATTTATAATATTGGCTAATCATTCATTGTTTTATTTATATAAAACTCTCTCTCCCTCTCTCCCTCTCTCCCTCCCTCCCTCCCTCTCTCCCTCTCTCCCTCCCTCCCTCTCTCTCTCTCTCTCCCTCTCTCTCTCCATGCCTCTTTCTCTCTCTCCATGCCTCTCTCTCTCTCTCTCTCCCTCCCTCCCTCTCTCTCTTTCTCTCTCTTCCTCTCTCCCTCCCCCTCTCTCTCTCTCCCTCCCTCCATCTCTCTCTCTCTCTCAACTTTTCCTATGCCACAATAATGAGACATCTTCTTTGCATAACATTCATTATTTATTTTGATCATATTGTAGGTTTACATTATTTTCTCTTTACTTGACATGTGTGGAAGAGTGGATTCAACTTTAAATATTACTATTTTTTTATTATTCAAGTGTTAGGTGAAATCATTCACATTTCTAATTAATTTTTCATAGTATTTCATGAGAAACAAAACCATATAAATTGAAATCAAATTTCTTTATGTATTATTTAGTAGTAAAATAAAATCAAAAATTAAAAAACAATAATAAACTGATATATTTATTCAATCAAACTAGAATAAATATATCAAATCAAACTCAATTTTAATCAAACTAGTTAGATCGAATTAGTTTTAACCTCTCTCTCATTATCTTTGACATATAATTTGTCAAATTCCATGGCTGAATATTTGAGACCTTGGAAGAAGTTGATGTTAAGAGAATGTGGAACATGGTGATGATGATGCCCCACTAGGTGAGCTCCATGTCAAGGTGTTTGGTGTATTTTTCCAAGCATAGATATGATTAATCCAATGTCATTTCTATATTTAGCTTATTTTTCCAACTAGAGTCTCTTCTTGGCCAAAAATAATGACAGAGGGTGATCTTTTATTTTTTTTTTGTTACATCTAACCACTTCTTCGCACAATTATATCTACCTTTATGCAGTCACTTTCCAAAATGTAACAATAAAAGAAAGGTGTCTATCATCAATTAATTTCATACATACATACATACATACACATATATAATATATATATGTGTGTGTGTGTGTGTGTGTGTGTGTGTGTGTGTGTGTGTGTGTGTGTGTGTGTGTGTGTGTGTGTGTGTGTGTGTATTAAATATATGTTGTTATATTTATACATAGTTATGTTTATGTATACTACTTTTATAGTTATAGATATAGTAAAATATATTTATATAAGAAATTCGAATTATATCACACATGCATATTGATGTTTAGTTATGTTTAAATACACTTATTGATTTGAAAAAACTTAAATGTATAAAGATGTATACATTTATATATAACTATATAAAAATGTATTTTACAATATGTATATCAACATAATACTATATATAAATGTATTTATCTACATCAATACCTATACATAGACATATGTCTAAATATATATAATTACATGAAAAACTAAATATTACTACATCTACAACATGTATAACTACATGCTTCAGAAACTTAATATCCATGCATATCATTCATCTCATTCATATATATATATATATTTCATATTGTATAAATCTTTAGAATTTCTCCAAAATTTTAGGAACTTAATTTAATTTTTTCAACCTTAAATATATTTTAAATATATTTTTATATGTTTTATAAATAATTATGATTTAATATATTTAGAGTTTGTATTTTTGTTTAACTTAATTTCATTTAACTAAAATTGATTTCTAATAAAATGTTTATTTGTTAAAATTCATGTTGTAAATTTTAAAACAAATAATAATATGTTTTTGTAATAAATATTATAAAAAATTTCTAAAATATATATGTGATGTAGTTTCAATTTACAAAGATAAAACTTTAAAAATAAAATTTATTTACAAAATATAATTTGCACCTCATAATATGCAATATGTTACATTTATAATAAATAAACAATGTCTAAAATGTATCTATTAATAACAAATAAAAACATTGTCGAGTATTCAATTTAAAAAAATTAAAAATTATTATTTAAACAAAATTCATATATTTATAAGGTCATTTATATATTTTGAATAAAAAAATAATAATAACTTGTAGAAAAATTTACTCATGCATTCATATGGTAACCTATTTTGTTTGAACATAATTAAAGAAATAATTGATTTTTTACAAAACTTTAAAGGCATTTATTTATATGCACTACATTATAATTGTTTGAAATTTAAAGTTTCTAAAAATTTATTAATAACAATAAATAATAGGTAGGAATTTTTCATTGACATTAATATTTTAATAAAAAATTTTATAGAAAAACAAAAACAATATTATCTATTTTTGACCAATATTTTAGTTTTTAACATAATTGTAAAAGCAACATAATTTACAAATATGTCATTTTCATTTCTTTATATGAGTATAATGATAGTAATTTTTAATATAAATATTAAAAAAACAACTATTTAATAATAGAAGCTCATATAGTTAATTCATAATTTTATTTTACCCATTAATATGCTTCACACACACACACACTCACACAAATTTATTTCAAATATAAAGAATTTACAATATTTTATAAATTGTGTACAATATATAATATTTTATTTTAATTAAATTTTCAAAATCATAAAATTTTAAATACATTTAAAGACACACACACACACACATAATAGTTTCATGTGTAACTTTAAAAATACATTACGTATATATGTATATGTGTGTGTTTGTGTGGGTGTTCAGTAGTATATGCATGCATACGCATATATACACACTACTTTGAAAATGTAGATACATGGGTGAATATACAAAAAATTACAAAAATGTGTATTGTGATATATAATGTATAGTAATGTATATGGATGTATAAATGTGTGTGTGTGTGTGTAGGTCAGTGTATATGCACATATATATTTATCCATATATATGTAAATATCAACATTATTTTTGAGAAGAAGAATACTTAAGCACATAATTATTAACATTTTTCCCAAATTCGTGAGAGCACGTGCGAAAAGTGACATTATTGCAATATACTACTAATCTTCCATTTTCCTCATAATTTGTTTAGAGTACTACTTGCAAAGTTAAGGTTCATTCAATGCTACTCACCATGAAGTTACATTCTCATTCAATAATATAATTTATTCAAATAAAAAAATTTATCTAAAATCTTCTTCAACAACTCTTCTATCTTCTTTTTCTAGTATTGGTAAGCTATTTTAAATTTTAATTATATGCACATTTCTTATCTAATATCTTTAGTTCAAATTATTGTAATAGTAAAATCCATCAAATCAATCTAGGCTAGATATCTTTCTTTTCTATGAAATATTTGATTATAGAATATTTAGTATATACTATGAATTTGGTTCCCACAAATATGATATTATTTTTCCAAAAGAAAAAATTATTTATACAAGTTCTTTCTCTATAGTGGTGTAATTCAATTGGGCATTTGAGAGTGTGTTGTTATCATAGTATATGATAACTATTTATAAATATTTGTATAATTATATGAAACTCTTCATAATTATATTTAACTATATTTGTAACTATATAAACTATTTTTATAACTATATTAATAACCATATATAATTATTTTTTTAACTATATAATATTTTATAACTATATGAGTAATTCTATATAACTATATTTTAACAAAATATATCATATGTATAATAATATATATCGATATATAATTATAGTTTACAATATGTATATCTATAAACATGTTATATATAACTACATCTTTAACTACATACATATATATTACTATATGTGTATAACTATATATAAATATTTGTATAACTATGTAATACTCAATATAAATAAATATAATTATATTTGAATCTATGTATACTTATATGTATTCATATAATTAAATCTATATATTTATTTATAACTTTGTATATATTTATGTATAACTACTTATAACTACTTTTAAGAATATATCTATATATAATTATACGTTTAACTATATATAACTCTTTTTTTGATTATGTATACTATAGGTATAAGAACATATCGAGGTTGACCACCCTCTCTGGTGACCATCTCTTGAGGTCTATTGATTCTATTTCTTTCTCTCATCACATCTCTTTACTTCCATACAACAAAGGATTTGAGATTTAGTGGAAGAAATGAGATTTACGTTCACAACGCTGTTCAGCAAGCTGTTTGCCAACAAAGAGATGATGATTTTGATTCTAGGTCTTAATCCTGGCGGAAAGACAACCATTCTGTATAAGTTGAAGCTTGGTGAAATTGTCACCACAATTCCTACTATTGTCTTTAATGTAGAGACTATTAAATACAAAAACATCAATTTCACTGTGTGGGATGTTAGGGGTCAAGACAAGATCTACCCTTTTTGGAGAAATTACTTCCAAAATACCCCAGGTCTCATATTTGTGGTGGATGGCAATGACAGAGATAGAGTAGTTGAAGCCAGAGATGAGTTGCGTAGGATGCTAAACGAGAAAAAGTTTCGAGATGCAGTTTTACTGGTGTTTGCCAATAAGAAAGTTCTTCCCAATGTGATGAATGCATAAGAAATTACTTACAAGCTAGGATTTCACTCTCTTCTCCAACTCCATTGGCATATTCAGAGCACCTATGCTATCTCTGGCGAGTGCCTGTACAAGGGTCTTGATTGGCTTTTCAATTATATTGCCAGCAAATCATAAACAATTCAAGCAGGATGAGGCAATCTTTGTTGACATATCTGAATGTGGATCTAATCTTTGCCTATTTTGCTTGAGTTTTGTTCTGTTATGTGTATGACATCATCTGTTTCCAGGGTAATTCAAATTGTATTTATATTTATATATTGCATGCCTGAAATACAAGACCGTATTATTTACTTTGTTCTGATTAGTTGTATACCGAATTTGTTTTTTTCTGTTTTGTGTCTTTTTTCAATTGGATACCAAAGATATAAGACATATAACTATAAATAATTGACTTTGACTATATGTATTACTATAAAAGCTTTATATATAACTATATTTAAATGTATAATTTATAACTTATATTTTATATACATATGTATATATTAGTATTCAAAAATATATTTTACTATATCTATACCTATACATAACTATATCTATAGATATATAAAATTATATAAATAAATATATATAACTACATGTATAAATATAAGTATAACTATGTGTGTGACTATATGTATAACCACATGTAACTGTATTTATAATTACATGTATAATAACATACAACATTATATTTAACTGGATGTGTATAATTATATATAAATATTTGTATAACTATATATAAATAATTGTATAACTATATATCACTCTATATAATTAAATATATATATATATATATATATATATATATATATATATATATATATATTTATAACTATATGTTTATATATGTAAATCTATATATATATTTATAACTTTATATATTTATGTATAACTATTTGTATGAATATATCTATATTTAACTATATGTTTAACTATATAAAAATAATTATAGCTATATATGCTATATGTATAATAACATATAACTATAAATAATTGTATCTTATTATATGTATGACTATAAAAGCTTTATACATAACTATATTTAAATATATAATTTACAACATATATTTAATATACATTTGTATATATTAGTATTCAAAAATGTATTTTACTATATCTATACCTATACGTACCTATATGTATAGATATATAAAATTATATAAATAAATAAATATACCTACATGTAACTATATGTATAACCACATATAGTTATACATATAGTTTACCTATATCTATATCTATACATAAATAAATATATGTATAAATATAAGTTTAACTATACATGTAACTATATGTATAACCACATGTAACTATATTTATAATTACATCTATAACAACATACAACATTATGTTTAATTATATGTGTATAACTATATATAAATATCTTTAAAACTAAATAAAACTTTATATAATTAAATATAACTATATTTTTATATTTTTATACATATATCTATACATAGATGTAAATTTATATATTTGTTTATAACTTTGTATATATTTATGTATAACTAAATATAACTACTCATATGAATATATATATATATATATATATATATATATAAACTAAATGTTTAACGATATATAATTTTTTATAACTATATATATTATATGTATAATAACATATAACTATACATAATTTTATATTATTAATGTATAACCAATATTTAAATATATAATTAACAACATATATTTAATATACATTTTTATATATTAGTATAAAAAATGTATTTTAGTATATTTATACCTATACATAACTATATGTATAAATATATGAACTTATATGAACAAATAAATATACATACATGTATAAATATAAGTTTAACTATACGTGTAGCTATATGTATAACCACATGTAACTATATTTATAATTACATGTATAACAAGATACAATATTATGTTTAATTATATATGTATAACTATATATAAATATTTGTAAAACTAAATAAAACTTTATATAATTAAATATAACTATATTTTTAACATTGTATATATTTATGTATAACTAAATTTAATTACTCGTATGAATATATATATATATATATATATATATATATATAACTAAAGTTTTAACGATATATAATTTTATATAACTATATATATTATATGTATACTAACATATAACTATAACTAATTTTATTTACTATATGTTTAACAATAAAAACTTTATACGTAACTATATATAAATATATAATTAACAACATTTATTTAAAATACATTTTTATATATTAGTATAAAAAATGTAGTTAAGTATATCCATACCTATACATAACTATATGTGTAAATATATTAAATTATAAGATAAAATATGTATACATACACGTATACATATAAGTTTAACTAAACGTGTAAGTATATGTATTACTACATGTAACAATATGTATAATTATATATATATATATATATATATAAACATACAACACATTGTTTAACTATATGTGTATAACTATATATAAATATTCTTATAACTATAAATAACTCTATATAAATAAATATAACTTTATTTTTAATTATGTATACATATATGTAAATCTATATAATTGTTTATAACTATGTATACATTTATTTATATTTACTTAATAACTACTTGTATGCATATATCTATATATAAGTATATGTTTAACCATATGTAACTATTTATAATTACATTTACTATATATATCCTAACATATAATTATATATGGGATAATATTAATTTGTTGCACTAAATTGAAATTAAATAGCAAAAGAAATAATATCAACAATATGTAAGCACATAGCATGAGAGTGACTGTTGATTAGGCTCATATATGATATAATACAAATAAGGGTCGCACTCTTACCTAATCCCACCCCTTGGGCCTCAGACTCAAATATGAGCTTATCTATGACAAAAGATTTAATATTTGATTGGTTTATATAGAAGAAATTTTAATTTCTTTTATATAATTTTTCATTTTAACACTACACTCTCTATGTGTCTCTCTCTCTCTCCCTCTCTAATTCTTTCTGTCACTCTATTTCTCTTTTTCTTTGTGTCACACTCTCTCTCTTGTTATTTTCTTTGTCGCTCTCCTTTCATGCTTGTTCTCTCTCTCTCTCTCCCCCCTCTCTATCCCTCTCTATCCCTCTCTCTCCCTCTCTCTCCCTCTCTCTCCATCTCTCTCCCTCTTTCTATCTCTTTGCCTCTCTTTCCCTCTCTCTCTCTTCTGCTCTCTCTCTTTCTCTCTCTCTCTCTCTTCTGCTCTCTCTCTTTCTCTCTCTCTCTCTCTCCATTTCACCATTTCTTTCCTCCTCTCTCTCTCATCTCTCTCCCCCCGTCTCCCCATTTCTCTGCCCCTCTATCTCCCTCCTCTATCTCCCTCCTCTCTCTCTCCTCTCTCTCTCCCTCGTCACTCCATTTCTCTACCCCTCTCTCTCTCTCTCTCCCAACCTTCTCTCTCTCTCTCTCCCTCTACCCCTTCAAACTTTAAATGTCTTTCTTTTTTGCTTTCCTTTCTTGAGCATTATCGTATTTTGATCCCTTTATCTAGTATTACTGTGATATCTATTAATCTATATTGTGCTAAAATTAGCTTTATCTATTCAAGTAGATTCTACACACATTATCTCGATATTCATGATATTTAATTTTAAATATTCATATGTAAGTAATTTTATTTAATTATTAATATTTTTTGAAGTAATAGAATGTTTAATTCAAAATAATGATTGAGCATTATTTTTTGTAAATAAAATAGTGCAAAATGAGTTCAAATCGTTAGTGGATGTATAGAAGGTTTATTAATGAATTTTTGAATAAAGATTTTTTGAGTGGGCTTGAAACTCTCATTAATTTTGCATGTAGTCAATCGAGATGGATGGATGGAGAAAAAATAAAGTATCCATGTAATCATCGTAAGTGTCAAAATATCCCTTTTTGTGATACAAATACTATAAGATACCATTTGGCAAAATATGGCTTTGTGCCAAATTATTTTGTTTTGATTTATCATGGGGAAAGTACAAAAGTTCTAAACATTAACCAAAATGAGGGTACAGAATCATTTGCTTGTGGTGAAGAATCATCTAACACATACCATAGAATGATCAAGGAAGCTGCTGGTGCTAACTTCAATATGGATTACATGGATGAACCACCTAATCCTAAAGCTCATAAATTTTATGAAATTTTAAAAGCTACAGATAAAGAGTTGTGGCCTGGTTGTAAAATACATTCGTATTTTTTCACTTGTGGCTCGACTTATGAGCATTAAGTTAGAAAATCATATGTCTGAAAAATTATTTGATCAGATGATAGAACTGATGAAAGAGATTATTCTGGATAATAATTTGATTACTAACAACTTTTACAACACTTAGAAATTACTACGAAGAATGGGTCTACCAGTCAAAAAAATTGATTATTGTTTAAATGGACGTATGTTATATTGGGGTGGTGATAGTGATTTAATTAGCTGTAAGTTTTGTGATAATCCTCGATTTAAGAAGGCACCTTGTGTTGTAGATACGCCACAAAATTTTGAAGGTTGTATTTAAGAAGATGTATTATTTTCCATTAATTCCTCAAATACATAGATTATATACAACAAATGCTACAGAAAATGATATGAGGTGGCATTATGAGCATGAGGTTGAAGAAGGGGTAATGCGTCATCCATCAAATTCACTTGCTTAGATGCATTTTAATTATATTCAACAAAATTTTGCAGCTAAAAGTTGAAATATGAGATTGGGTCTCTACACTGATGGATTTCAACCTTTTGAAAAATCTGGACAAAAGTATTCAACATGGTCAGTGATAATGACACCTTATAACTTTTCTCCATGGTTGTGTATTAAAGATCAACATATGTTTTTGTCAATATTGGTTACAAGGCCAAAAAATTTGAAAGACATGATGGATATTTTCTTACAGTCTCGTATTGCAGAATTAAATCATTTGTGGGAATTTGGCGTTGATACATATGATATCTCAAAGATGCAAAATTTCTTTATATGGGCGGCCCTCATGTGACGGTAAGTGACTTTCTTGCATATTCAATGTTGTCTAGCTGAAGTACTGTAGGATGATTCACATGCCCATATTGCATGACAAATTCTGATGCATTTACCCTCAAATTTAGTGGTAAACAGTCATGGTTTGATAACTATTGTAAGTTTCTACCTACAAATCATCCATATCGAAGAAATAGAACTGCATTTCGAAAAAATAAAACTATGATGATAGTTGCACCTACAGTTTATTCAGGAGATGATATTATTACAGAGATTTAGAGATTTGGTTTGAAGAATGTAACTAAAAAGGATGCTACTAGAAGTAATGGACCAGTGGGCAAAATATTTGGCTGGAGGAAACATAGTATATTTTGGGACTTGCCCTATTGGAAGTCCAATTTAATTTTTCAATATTAGATATAATGCATATTGAAAAAAATGTGTTTGACAATGTTTTCAACACTGTCCTTAATGAAGATGGAAAAACAAAAGACACTTTAAAATCAAGACAAAAGTTGAATGATTACTATTTACGTCCTGAATTGAAACAGAATGAGGCAACAGAAAAATTTTCTAAAGCTTGCTACACACTTGATAAGAAGGCAAAAGGATATTGTGTGATTGAGTTAAAAATTTAAAATTCACTGATAAATATGTGTCAAGTATGGGTAGATGTGTGGATATGAAGAATCTTAAATTATCTGGAATGAAAAGTCATGACTGTCATGTATTTATGCAGAGATTAATACCAATTGCATTCCTAGAATTACTTTCCCTAAGTATTTGGAAGGTCCTTACAGAACTTAGATTATTTTTTAAATAGCTAACTGCAACCACAATCAAAATAGATGACATGGTGAGGCTGGAGAATGACATTTCACTTATTATTTGTAAGCTTGAACGGATATTCCAACCAAATTTTTTTGTCTAAATGGAGCATTTCCTGGTCCATTTGGCATATGAAGCAAGGATAGCATGGCTAGTGCAATACAGGTGGATGTATCCTTTTGAGAGGTAAATACATTTAATTTGTAATGTTTTATTATTTTGTACATAAAGTAATATGTAAATTAATATAATTGAAACCTAACATTGTGGTTGAGGGTATCTTTGTAAGTTGAAATTGAATGTTAGAAACAAGGCAAATTTTGAAGGTTCAATTTGCAGTGCATATTTAGTAGAAGAAGATCATCATTTTGTTCTTATTATTTTGAAGATCATGTCGATACAAAGAATAGAAATGTGCCGCAGAATTATGAAGGTCGTGTGATGGTAGAAGATGATTCTATAGACAAACTATCTATCCTCAAGTACCCTGGAAGAGCATTTGGAAGAGCAATGAAAAGATGTATGACAGATGAAGAGTACAAAACAACCCAAAGTTACGTTTTACTTAATTGTGAGGAGGTTGCACCATACATTAAGTATGTATACACAAAATGGTTGCAGGTTTAATCATAGTTTTATTTTATCTTTAATAAGAATTATTAAAAATTGATATACATTTTTCTCTCTATTTTTATATTTGTGGAGTATTTATGTTGAGCAGTTAAAATATAGGCAACCATCAATTTCTAGCAATGATGTCGATTATATGCTAGAAACTGAATTTGTGAATTGGTTCAAAAATTATGTGAGAATTATTAAATTTTAAATTTTTGAATTATTTAATTTATTATTATCTTTTATTTGTTAATATCAATTTTTTAATGTCACAAGCAATTGATTCTTCAAATGGAGATTCATATATATTTATACAGAATCTACGTAAATGCCCGTTTAGATATGTGACAACCTATCCTGGGTATTTTATTAATGTATATAAATTTTACACAATCGAGCATGGTTCTTCTAAAATAACAATGAATAGTGGTCTATGCATTAAAGGCATAAGATATAGTGCTGATGAAATTGATTATTATGGTCAACTCAAAGAAGTTTTTGAGTTGGAGTATCCTGTACTCAAAAATAATAGGATTGTATTATTTAAGTGCGAGTGGTTTGATCCTACATGAAATGTGGGCACAAAGATTCATTCGGATTATAAGCTAGTGGATGTTAACCATAAACAAAGATTTAAACGATATGAATAATTTATTATAGCAGTTCAAGCTGCTCAAGTATATTATTATACATGCCCGAGTTTATCTCGTGATAAGAGTGATTGGTGGGTGATTTGCAAAATCAAAGCTCAGTCAAAATTTGAAGTACCAACATCATAACAGAGAAGTGCAGACTTAAATATTACACTAGCATTCCAGAAGGTGACATAAATAATATTGAGCATGTGAATGTAGATGAATATCCAGAAAATTTATGCGACTCAAATGGTGGCATAATACAAATTGAAGATGATCAATTTCTATCTGAAGATGAGTTCGAACGTCTATCGGAATCAGACGAAATATCAAAAGATCCATTGGAGGATGATAGTGATGCCGATGATATAATTATTATAATTTTAAACTATCATAGACTTTTTATATTTTGTTGAAATCTATCGGTGTGTTTTATTTTAAAATGCATGCTTGTTCATCATATCTCTATTGTTTGTTCTATGTTTTATTTTGTACAATAGATGACCCCTAAAGGATGTGGCCATGGTGGAGGTGGACGTGGACACACAAATAAACCAAATTCATCTAGTATGCTACATAATGTTTTAGAATCAGTACCATCTCATAGCCACCATTTCTAGACATTAACATCACAATCACCATCTTCATTTCTATCACCATTACCATCATTGAGACCTCTACTATCACCTTTATCTGATGAAGCCCACCACTTATTGTGCTTCCTGCGCACACTTTTGATACATCTTTATTTTCTGCACCATATTTTACACCAATAGCTTCCCCGTTTACAAAACCAACGATATCATCAAATGTTGTGCCTTCCTTTACAGTCAGTGCAAAGTTAGAAATTGAGATTGTGGATGGGAGGTAAAAGAAAAATGTAAAAATGACTTGAAATAAAAATTTTGATGTTTCTGTTAGTGGTTTTTTTATATTGTTATGATTTGCTTGTTTTCAATGTTATTTATTTATTTGTATAGTTTTATTCCATCTCACAAGTATTCTACTATAATTACAGTCTTTCAAGAAAATGGCTAATTCTAAAGCATTCTCCTGGAAGAAAGTTTCTGAATCAAAAAGAAGTCCTATTTTAATGACTTTCAGGTAAAAATAGCAAAAGAAACATAGAAAAATAATTATCAAATTACTTAACTAATATGTTGGTTATCATTTAAGTAGAAAATAATTATGTTCTTATTGTTAATATAAATTATTTTGTGATTTTTCTATATATAGAATTAGTGCACATGGGCACCAAAATTTGATGGAAAGATAAAGATATTATGGGTGATCAAAGCTGCTCAACGATATTCTAATTTTATCCATAAATTAAAGAATATGAAAGAAATGTCTAATTTTATATCCAAGGATAACTGGCCCGAGTGGCTTAACTATATGGAGGAACCAGATGAAAAGAAAAAAAGTAGTTATTGCCAGAAAAAATTGTCAAAGTGAGGTAGCTGGACTAGGTACATGAATTTGTCGACACACAGGAGGCTCAAAGTTGAGCATTGAGCATGCTCGAGATATGGTGCAATTTTAAAATTTTAAACATTTATATATTTTGTGGTTGTCCTAATAGTCCAATAAATCAAATCTCTGCATATTTTATTAATTTTGTTAAATTTTTTGATCATTTGTTTTTTAATGACTTAATAAAAACATATTCTAAGCTGGAGAATTGGGTCGATATCTAAATTTTTATGAGATTTTCAGGAAGATGCATGTGAAGAAAGTGGATGGTCAATTTGTTGACAACAAGTCTCAGATGATTGCTGATATCGCATTGTTCCTCATACAAAGCTTGTATAAATGATGAGATTTTTAACTAGACATTATGTGTCGTGACTCGGATAGATTTTTTGCAGTAGAAAAATGGTGATCGGAGGGGCAGAGGGAGAGAAAACAATGTCAATGAATGGATATATTATACTTTATGCACTGTCGGTAGATACATTGATGAACAATATGTAATAAAATATTTTTATTTTTTTATTTTTTTATTTCAATTATGTAAAATATTGAATTAGAATAAGTTATTAAATGATTTTATTTTTTTTTTTTCAATTATTTATAGTTTCATTTTATATTCAATTTCATATCAAAATATTAAATTATTTAATATTTTAATTTTAAAATAAATTAAATTCTGAAAATAGTTTTGGAATTAAAATAGCTAGGGAAAAATCTCTTGCTAAATTAGCAAGGGAAACAATATTTTTAGCAACGGATTTTTCCGTCGCAAAATTTATTTAGTTGGGGACCATTTCTGTTTCTAAAATTTAGTGGCCAGCACTTTAGCTTGGTAATCTTCCTTCGCTATTTTCGTTTAGTGACGGAAAATGTTATTTAGCTTGCTAAATTAGCTAGTGAATTTTTCTTTTTTGACAAGTGATTTTTCTGTCGCTAAATTTTTATCTAGGGACTTTTTCCTCACTAAATTTTAGCGACCAGCTCTTTAGATAGGGAACCGATCCATTGTTAATACGTCGTTATATCCTGTTTATCAACGAAAAATGCTCATTTATCTAGGGAATTGTCCCCATCTATATGAGATTTTTCTTGTAGTGTAATATTTTTTGGCATTACTCTAGCATGACCACTTCTCAAGGCCATGACTATTGCCCAAAATAGAAGGCAAATCTATGACTTAGATGTGCAGGATAATGACCAAAGCCATAACCATTCTCAGCCACACAACCTTTTGATACATTAGAATTATTAAATCCAAAGTCATGTTTATTCTCATTATCATGGTCATTTGATCCAAAAAAAAAGACTGACCAAAGCTATGACCATTCTTACCACAATAGCCATTTGATGCAAAAAAAAGACCGAAGTCAAAGTTGTAGGCATTCCCAATAGTAAACTTTTGTGTTACATAGACAAATGGCACAAGTCATTGAAACTTCCTATCATAGTTACTTTGTATTATCAAAATATTAAAATGCATTCCAAAGGCATGACCGCTTCATAAACTCATAACCTCGAGCTTAAAAGACAAGACTAAATTTATGGTATTTTTTCAAAGCCACGACATTCTACTTATATAAATGATAGAATTATAGTGTATAAAATTAGAGGGAGGACAAAATAACAAATATAAAATTCTCTCTTCTTCTTTTTCCATGCACAAGAGCAAAATCAAAGTGCATCAACAACCATATAAGAGATTTTCACACTCCATGGAAGATCTTTGATCAAATAAGGGATACGAGAGATAAGCTAAATCTTGGAGTTGAGGGAATGACTTTCAAACCACCTCTCTAAAGTTGATTTGAAAATCAATCAAAATAGCATGAGATTAAGGTTTTTATCCTAGATTCTCATGAGGACTATTATTTGGAACCTAAGATTCTTAAAACTTCTTCTCTTTTACCTCATTGAATCTCTCTCCAATATTATTCAAAATTAAGGTCAAGAGTCTATGTAATTATGATTTATATGATGTCTAAAATGGTTAATGAATAAATGATATATTTTATATATATTATGGAATGAAAATTGATAGCTTTGGTGATTAAATATAACTTGAATTAAAGATTTGACTATTAGTAAGTTTGTATATGTTATTGTGATATACTATGAAAGGTAAACTATGAGGCTCATTCAAGCATGTGGTAGAAGGGAAGTGATATCTTTTTCGACCATGATGCATGAGACAAACTTATAAGTTAAAATCATAAATTAAGGTATGTTAATAATCATGAGTATTGCACTCATGAAACCAAAAACACAAATCATTTTACATTTCACACCATTATACATGTCTTAGAAAAGATAGTTCTTGATAGATGTTGATATTTTATAGAATATTCTTCTAAGAGTTTCATATTTATTGTGTGAGTCACATCATTACTATGAAAGATTGTGATAGGTAATCTATAGGATATGTGTGGGTGGTTGTGACTCACAAGGTAGTGATAGCTATTTGAGTTTCTAAAACTCATATGATTCCTACTTGTGTGATTTTATGGAAGCATGTGATAATTGTGTGAGTATCTCTCAAGTTATTGGTTTTTATGATACTTCATGACAGAGAATAAGAATATATATATGAAGCAACTATTAAGGATAGTTGAAGAGTTGCCTAAAAATTATAGACTCGTGAATATCTCTCAAGTTGAGTTGATTTGTTATCTTGGTAGTAAAGTATCGAGGCATAACTATGAGGAGACCATCATTTGGATGAGCTCAATGGTGACTACCACCTTGTATGCCATTAGGACAAAGTGGTAGTCTACAACAATCTAACTTTCATTCTATATTCAATCCAAACATAAAATAAATTATTTGAATATATATCATATGAATCAAATAGACAAATATTAGGTTCTAAAAGTCATACCAAAATCATAAAATATTTTTTCTACTCAAATTGTGATATCTTACTATTAGTTAACCAAATCATTGATAAATACATGTGAGATTGATATCTAGATGAATGTCATCTTTATTACTTGTACTACCCATATACTTGTAGATCTTTGTTGATGAGATACTTGAACTAATGAGCTTTTAAGATATTATCTAACTAATAAAATTGGACAACATAATAAATTCATAACAAGTTTTTGCTACCTTTACAAGGGATTGTTTAGTATGGCTAGTTAGTGTAAGTTGACATATATCCATGATAAATGATATGTATTTTTTAGTAGTTTAGATAGTACAATTTTGATATTTTTTGGATTCTATAGCTTATCTCGTTATCTTGTTTGAATTGAGGATATATTGTGTTTTAAATTTCTCGTCTATTTTTTTTATTATTGATATTTTATGAGCAAAAGTTATGTGACTAAGCTAACCCCTACGAATTGAGAAATTAAGAGAACTATGAGAGCTATTTAGAATTAAATAGTTGATAAAGGGAAATGAAAGAAACTGGTAGCGAAAAAAGAGCCATGATGTAGTGATAAACAAGCTATCCAACATCCCATCCACCACTATATATTTGAAAATTATTTGCAGCCAATAATGATGAAAAATTATTTGGATATTTAGATTTATCTAGTGGAAGTGAATTATTTTGAGTTGAAGACACGTCTAATATTAGTGGATCAACAATACTAGTATAGTGAGAGGATATAAGAAGATTCTAATGGACATATCATGATATTTTTTGGAGCTTAGTGATATGGTAAAGATGAATGGAGTTAGCTCCAATACAATAAGGTTATGTCTATTCCCATTCTCATTATGGGATAAATAATGGAGTTGATTTTAGTACTTATCTTGTGGCTCCATAGAAAGTTGGGATAAACTTATGAGGGTCTATCTCATAAATCTTTTCCAACCGTAAATCATATCTCAATTTTGGAGCGAGATAAGCCTATTTATGTAGGATGAGTAGGAGACATTATGTGATGTTTCGGTTCATTTTAAGAAGTTATCGAGGAGGTACCCTCGACATGGATTTAAGTTATATTTCCAAGCCAAAACATTCTATAATATGCAAAATTATATGATGAGGTGTGTTATTGATGTGGTTGTGGATAGTTGAATCGTGAATAAATTATTCAAAGAAATATATTTCTTGTTTGAGGAGGTAGCAAAGAATAACTATCAAACTCTTACTGATCATTCCTTTGAGATAAGATAAGCTGGAGTATTGGAGTTGAATCAATTCACCTTATTCGAAATAAAAATAGTAGCTTTTTGCTTTCTCAAGGAAGCTTGAAACTCAAGAGGAAACAATAAAAGAATTGGAAGAAGTCACCATTTTGCAACCATGTGAAATGACAAATTTAAATCTCATTTATTAAATGAAAGAAGCCAATGGATTACAAATTAAAAGGTTCATATGTCGACTCAATAATAATATCTTAATACATTACCCTCTAAACATGAAAAATCATGAAGGGTTCATATGAAGGTTATAAGAGTGTGCTATAAAATATTAGACAAGCTTGGAAAAAGTTTGAGAATAATTTGGGCTACAATAATCAAGGAGGATCAAACTCAAATTATCAACCTTCAAGAAGAGAAAAAAAATTGACAATCGAATAAAGTATGATTATTATTTTAATGGAATATAAAAAGAAGAATGATTGCCAAGATATTAGTATGGAGAGGCTTAAATCTAGAGGCAACAATTGGAGCAAAGTGAGAATTTTAGAACTAATATCACTATAATTTTTCCAAAAGTTATGGCTCCCATTGAAAATTTCATATAAACTTCATTGCTCCCACTATGAATTTTTTTCATAGTTGAAAACTGCAACATTGTGTTTGGTTTTTAAAATACTAAGCATTCTTATATATTTTGGTGATTTTTGATGATCCATAGGCATATAAATGGGTATTTATAGATTAATTTCTTGACTTTGGAGTTTTGATGAATTTTGATGAATAGTTAAGAAATCAATAAGTTTTTGGAGATTGTTTCACTTAGGGGGTAAAGTATGTAATCTTGCATAGTTTTAACATCTATTTTTGATCGAGACTCTACTTAATTGATCATGATAATCTTTGTATGTTATGATCGTACTAATTTGCTAGCATAATTTTTATACTATGTAACATATTCTTTGTGGTTGTGATACTATCGTAGAGTAATATTCATTTTTAACTCATAAATTTAATTTATTATGATATTAACTTCACATCGTAGCACCCAAGTATTACTTCGGTACTAAAAGTTGATGCCACATCTAACACTATGATTTTATCTTTAATATGACTCGGTAGTCTTTAGTTAGAGTCAAGACCTTTTACAAAGTTATAATTTTTGAGCTATAGAAAGATAAAGAATCAAAACTAATTAGGCCAAAGTTGTTACCACAAAATATTATACAGAGCATTACTTGAGTATGACCATTTTTCCAAAGCTAAGTCTCTTGTCTTCAAGAGAAGGAAAAACCATGATTTTTATATTTGGGCTAATTGCTAATGCCAGAACATCTTTATTGTATCATGTTCATATGATATATAAGAGAAGTAAAGCCTGGTGCTACACATATTCCTAGTGTCATAGCCACTTGAGACGCATTAAAGCTTTTTTATGCCATTACTATTTTTTACCACTGAACTTATATGATACAAATGAGAGATATTCTATGTTCCATGGTCATTTTATAGTGTCATAACCATATGATGATCAAGAGAGCCCGATATCAATGCCACAATCATTACATAGTATCATAATCATATTACAATATGATAAGCCATTTAAAATGACAAAACCATTCATAGCACTATGGCTCTATATTAAGAACGAGAAAGACAAATGTATGAAGCTATGACCACTTCCTAGCATTGATATTTTTTGGTATAGAGACATTGGCCCATGTCATGGTCATTGCCTATTATTGTGAATCTATGTTATAGAAAGATTGAGATATATTATAGAGTTGTGGCTGTATTCTAAAGTTATGACATTGAGCTTAAGAGATGAAAGCTAAAGTAATAGTTTTTTTCTAAAATCCTGATTTTCTTCTTAAGAGTAATGCAACATTATCTGAGTATAAAAGATGAAGAGGGAAATTCCACAAAACTCTCCATTATTCTTCCTCCTCCATGCAATGAGCAAAAAAAAATGATATAACTACTAAATCCTAAGTGTGAATTTTATACACTCTAGGGAATTCACAAGCAAGCAAAGAATATAAAAGTTTATGTTAATCCTTATAGTTGGGGCATGACTTTCAAACCCCCTCTCTAGGGTAGATTTTAGAATTTCTATCAAAATGTCTTTGATCTATAACTTGGTTTATGTGATGTGAATATTATTTTATATTGATATGTTTTAATTTATTTTGTGTCATTGATATTGATAGATGAGGGATTAAATAGAATTTGAACTAGGTTTTTATTATTAGTAGGTTTTTGCAAGAATGTCATGGTGGAAAGTAATAGCTAAACAATTTGACTTACACGCACATATAGTGGGAAGAAAATAATAGCCCTTCCAACTAAGATGTGTGAGATCAACCTATATGTTGAAACCTAAAATTTGAGTATATTAATTATTATGAGTATGAAACTTACAAGTCGAAAGAACAAATGATTTTACATGCCAATTAATTATACAAATTTTAAAATTATTAGTTTTTAATTGGAATGATCAGTATATAAAATAATAATAATAAGAGTTTCACCTTTAGTGTGGGATTCACATCGTCATTGAGAAAGATGGTAATAAACAATCCTTAGGGTATGAGCTAGTATATTATGACTCATAAGGTGGTGATAGCCTATGTGAGTTGCTTTCACTCATATGGTTCCCACTGGTAAAATATGTGGGAAGCATACATTAATTATATGAATATGACACTTAGGAAGAAAAAATTACAAATGCTTATAAACTATGTCAATTCTTTATCTTTATGATTCCTAAGGCCAGTGAATAAAAGCATGTATACGAAATAACCATTAAGGATAGTTGATGAGTTTTCTTAAAGATACGAGATTATGAATGGCTCTTGATTAGAGATGATTTATTGTTTCTTTGGTGATGTACCAATGGGATAGTTATGAGGGGACCACCATTAGGATGGGATCAATGGTGATAACTATCTTATATTCTGCAAGAAGTCATTATAAAACAACCCAACCTTTTTTCTGTGCTCAAAAATAATATAATTCAAACTATTTTAGCATACATTTTGTAAATTAATTAAGCAAGTTCACAGATCTAAGATTGATTACACAAACTAAAATATTTATTTTATTAAAATTGAGTTGTCTCATTGTTGAATAACAAAATTGCTAATACAATCCCTAATGATTAATATCTAAACAAAAGTTCTCTTTACAACTTTCATGACCTACATAGTTGTAGATATCTATTGATGAGATACTCCTGCCAATGAGATTTTGGGATAATACCTAACTAATATAATCAGATAGCATAATAAACCACAATAAGTTTTTGACATCATTGTAAGGAAATAAGATTGTACATATGAAGTAAATATTTTGGGTAGCTGACTAATTGCCCCAAAAGGTATATGATTATGAATGACTCTCAAGTAGAGATGATTTCTTATCTCAATACTAATGTACTAAGAAGACAAAAATTTAAGGCAAGGAATCTTTATACAATAATTTAACCTTCATTCTATGTCCAAATATAATTTAACTCTAACTATTTGAGTATGCCTTTTGTACATTAAGTGAGCAAATCAATCGATCTAAGTTTGATTACACAATCTATTATATCTATTTTACTATTTTTGGATTGTCTCACTATTGAATAATTAAATTTTTAATATGGTTTATATTGGATTAATATATGAATAAAAATCTTATTTACAAACTTATTTGACCCATGCACTTGTGGATCTATCTTGATGTGATATTCTCTTTAATGAGTTTTTGAGATACTACCTAACCAATAGAATTAAACAGCATAACAAAGTCATAATAAATTTTTAGTGCTACTTCTTGGATTATTTAGTTTTATTAGTCAATATGAGTTGATGTAATTATCATTCTAAAAAGATAATTTATTTTAGTAGTTTAGAAAACATTGAGTTTGATAAATCTTCCCAAATCAAAATAATATTTTTGTTAACTTGTTTGTAAAGTTGATAGTTATACTTTGGTATTTTGTCTGTATATTTTTTTTTATCATTTTAATACCTTTTTATGAGTCAAAACTTTATGACTAAGCTAACCCCCTATACCTAGAAATCAAAAGAACTAGAAAAGCAATTTCTAGACAAAGATCCAATAAAGGCCCTATGGAGGGAACAAGTAATAAAAATTACAATGAAGAAATGTTGTGGAGCTAGCAATTATGGATAAATCACTACATATTATTTGTTTGTAGAGCTAGCAAATAAAACTATTAAACTCATACAAATTGTTCACTTGGCAGAAGAAAAGTTGGTTTATTGGGTTCTGATTGGTTCCCCACAATTAAAGTGAATATGGAAGCTCTCCAAAAGATGCTTGACACCCAAGAAGAAAAGAAAAGAGTATTGAGGGAGATCATCATTTTACATTTACATGAATTGGTAGATTTAAATCCTATATATCTAATAGAAGAAGCCAACCAAATACGAATAAAATGGTATGTGTTTTATATTGCATTATCATCTAAATGTGAGAAATCACAAAAATATTTTATATGAAGGCTATAAGAGTGGATTGTAGAATATTGGACAATCTTTATAAAATTTTGGGAATAATGTGATGAGCTATAATAACAAAGAAAACTCGAGCTTAAATTCTCAATAGTCACGAAGAGAAGAGAATATAATATTGAAAGAATATATGAAGGTCATCTTAGCAGAATTGAAAAAAAAGAAATGATAATCAAAAATTGATGTCCAACATTCGAATGAGGATGCTTGAATTGAGAATGGATAAATAGAGTTTGGTGATGAGGAATATAGAAAATCAAATCTGATAGTTGGTATAATTGATGGAGACAAAATGAGTAAATGAACTAACAAGTGATCCTGAAGTAAATCCAAAGAATTGCTCCTCTATATTGCTTAGAAGAGAGAAATAACTACAAGGGCAATAAATAGAACAAAAAGATTCTTGAATTTTTAGAGTTGTTAGTGTTGTGACTTTCCCAAACATCATGGCTCCGATTAAAATTTTTCAAGAAGCCGCCAACCCATTGAAGAGAGTTCGAAAGAAGAAGGATATGATGTTATGAAAACTAACAAAGCTATTAGAGAAAGTCTAATCCCAATTCTCAGCCCAATATATGAAAAAAGGTTTTAATGATTTAGCTATGGACGTTAAACATAGTATTGATTGGGACATAACCCAAGAATTTTTTTACCCACATGTGTGATATAATAAACACATATATCTAACACATAAATGATTGTACACACCTATTGACCCAAAAGTATACTCACAGAACTCAATTCTTACCATTACTATCAACAAGAAGTTACTCTACTATTTTGAGATCCTATGATACTCAACCACATCATAAAAAAAATATTTTTTTGAAATGTTGGAGAATTATTTTTATTATGGTGGAGGAAGTTATTATATAGGAATGAGTAATTATTTTAGAGAATTAGTTTGTTCAATGTTTAAACTTCAAAATATTTATATATATATATATATATTTTGTGATTTTTGATGATATATACACATGGAAATGGGTTATTTATAAATTAATATCTAAGAAGTTTTGGTTGATTTTTATGAATAATCATGAAATGGATAAGGTTCAAAGGATGTTTGGTTGAGAGTAGATTATAAAGTATAGCATAATTTTGATATTAATTCTTTGTTGAAACTATACCTAATTGATCATGATAATCAGTGTATTCCATTACTTTACCAATTCATTATAAAAAATCATTCATCTATATTACATATTCATTGTGGTTGCAATATTATAATGAAAATATAATCATACTTATCACATTGAATTTAAATGACCATGATATTAATTTTAAGTTATATAAACCAAGTACCTCACTAGTATTAAATGATTAAATCTCATGGCCACATCCTAGCAATGTAACTTTATCTTTTATATTGCTCATAGTCTCAAGTCAAAGTCATCATATTTTTACAATGACCTATTTTCTGAGCTACATAAAGTTATAGAGACAAAAATAATTAGACCAAAGTGACGATAATTACTTAGTGCCACAACTTTTGGGACACAAAATATCATAGAGATATTACTTAAGTATGACATTTTCCCCAAGGCCATGACTCGTATTCTTAATAGAATGCAAAACCATGACTTTTATATTTGCTTTAATTATTGGTGTCACAATATCTTTGCAATGGTATGCACTATAATATACGAGAGAAGTCAAAGCTAGTGTAATTATCATTCTCAATGGCATGCCCACTTGAGAAATATGAAATGTCATTTTTATGTCAAGGTTATTTTCTAGTATCATAGCCATATAATACATATGAAAGATATTCTTAGTGTTATGGCCATTACATAGTGCCATGACCATATTATGTTCAAGAGAGACCAATTCTAAAACCATAGTTATTTCCTAGCATCAAAAACATATTCTGATATTAGAGGCCATTCAATGTGTCATGGCTCTATACGAAAACAAGAAAGATAAATACACAAAACTAGAGCCACTTCCCAGTACTATGACTTTGTGTCACAAAGGCCTTAAAACTTATTCATCATCATTGTCCAAAATCATGACTTTGTGTTATAGAAAAATTTAGATACATATCAGAGTTATTGCCACTTTCTATCGTCATAACATTGAGATAAAAGATAAAATTTAAAGTGATAGCTTTCTTCTAAAAGCCATGACTTCCTATTTAAAAGTAATACCATGACACAACTACCAAACCTTGGGAGAAAATATCACACTCTCTAGGAGCTCCACATGCAAGCAAGGGTTGTAAGATTTAATGTTAATCCCTAAAAGTTTGGAAACATAATTCCAAAACCCTACCCCCCTCTCTAGGGTAGATTGATGAATTTATATCAAAATGACATTGGTCTAGGTTTTGTGTTACTTACTTTATATGTGATGTGAATATTTGTTTATATTGATACTATGTTTTGATTTATGTTGTATTTTGGATATTGTTAGATGTGTGATTAAATAGAACTTGAACTAGGGTTTTAATTGTTAGTAGGTTTTTTCATGATTATGGTGGATGGCAATAAGTAAACAATAAGGCTCACTAACACATACAATGAGAAAGAATTGATAGCCCTTCCAACTGAGATGCATGGGATAAACCTATATACTAAAACCAAAAATTTAGGTATGTTAATCATTACGAGTATGACACATATGAAGCTGAAAGTGTAAATACTTTTCCATGTCAATACATTGTATATGTCACAAAAGAATTGATTCTCAATTAGTATATATATTATATATAATATTTTCCTAAAAGTTTTATCTTTAGTGTGTGATTTCCATCATCATTAAATAGGATGATAATAGACAATCCTTAGGATATGCATGATTATGTTATTACTCATAAAGTAGAGATAACACTTATGAGTTATTTTCACTCACATGGTTCCCATAGGTGATACTTGAGGGAAGCATATGTTAATTGTGTGAGCATTTGCTTTTGAAGTCAAAAGTGTAAATGTTGATAAAACACATCAATTTTTTGTCTTTATGATGCCTAAGGATAAAGAATAAAAGTATGTATATGAAGAAACAATCAAGAGTGGTTGATGGGTTGCCTAAAAGATATGAAATTTTGAATAACTTTCAAACAAAGGTGATTTCTTGTGTTAGTAGTGTCTTGTCTAGGGAAAAGCTATGAGAGGATTGCCAATGGGATCAGGTTAATAGTGATAACCATCTTGTATTCTACTAGGGCAAAGAAATATTAGGCAATAATACAACCGTAGTTTTATGTTCAACCATAATATAGCTCAAACTATTTGAATATATAACATGTAAATTAAGTGAGTAATTTCATGGATCTAAGATTAATTACACAATTTGAAATATCTATTTTATTAAATTTAAATTATCTTACTATTTAATAACCTAAACAACTGATACAATCTCTGTAGGATTGATATCTAGATAAAAGTTCACTCTACTACTTGTATGACTCATGCACTTGCAGATCTAACCAAAAAAATTAGGTAGTGTAATAACATCGCAACATGCAATGACACCTTACAAAGCCATGGATCTAGGGGATCAAGTACCAAATTGACACCATTATAAATTGCATGCATGTTTAGTCTCGTAAATAATACTCCAACCCCTCTTTCACTCTAAATGGCTAATTGGATAATTTAGTTCACGAGTAGTATTATCAAAGATATTTTGCTTAAGGTCTGTATCTTTTTTTTTCCAATAGATTTTTATGTATTAGATTTGGAAGAAGACCATTGTGTATTGTTGATCTTGGGATGATCATTTTTAGCTACTAGATAAACCCTTATTATTGTCAAGAAGGGGCATTCACTCTTCATATTGGTAAGGTACAAATAAAGTTTCATCTTTATATAACTTATATGGTTCAGATGATGATGAGACAAGGTGGTGGCAAGTAGAAAATCTTCTACATATGAAAATGAAACAAAAATCAACTTTTGGTAGGGAGATTTTGTAGAAGACTATTAGCTAGATGAAAATGAGGGAGACAACATGGAAGAACAATTTTAGAATTGTGAAAGTGATGATGTGAGAAGATGACATGAAAGAACCACTTTGGAGATGTAAATGTAATGAAGATGAAAAACATGACTGCTAAATGATGATGATATTTTTTTGAAGACACGACTTCAAAAAAATCTAACATAGACAACTTCAAGTAAGTTGAGTAAACAAGTGGGGAAGACATGGTTAACTCAAAAATTTAACACATACAACTTCAAGTAAGGATTTAAATAATACCAACATTGTGATTTTGGTATTTCAAAATGAAATTGCCCATTATAAAATTATCGACAAAGCCAATGGCTAAGCATAGAACCATGACTTTGAAATAGAATTGTCGATCAAAATATCAATGATAAAGCCATGAGCATGCTCAGTACCATGAATTTGGTGTCACAAAAAGAAATGAGTCGGGTGAAGCTCAATGAAAAAGTCACAATCATACTTAGTGCCATGACTTTGAGGTTATAAAAATAAATGGGCTAAGAAAAGCTTAAATACAAAGTCATGGTCATGCTCAATGCCATGACTTTGGGGTTACATAAAGAAATGGGCTAGAAAAAACTTAAAGAAAAAGCATCACCCATGCTTAGTGTCACGACATTGGTGATACAAGAAGAGAAGGGATAAGCTAGGATCAAAGAATAGCTATGACATTCTTCAAAAATGTGGCATCTAAGAAAGGAAGGGCCAAAGAAGGAAGTGCCACTTGTAAAACATAAAATGTATAAACAAGAAAGAAGGAAGTAGGGACATACACTAAAAAGTTAGCATGAATTGAAGAGATCACCAAATGAGGTGAAAAGGCATTGATATGTCTATGAGAAGTTGCTCTACTATGTTGAGACTTTATGTTAATCAAATCTAGTCATAGAAAAAAATATTTTATTTAAGATGTTGTAAGAGATTTATTTTATTGAGAGGAAAGTAATTGCTTGAGAATGAGCAATATCTTTAGTGTGAGAGTTTAGTTTGTAAAATATTGAATATTTTTGTGTATTTGGGTGATATTAGATGATGTGTAATGATGAAAATAGGCCATAATTAGATTAATCAGATGACTTTGGAGTTTTGGCATACATAGATGCTCCACTATGCAATACATTCTTATTCTTGAAACATTCTTGTGTATTTGTCTTCGTGAGCACTATACTCACAATAATTAAAATACACTAACTTTGAGTTTTTACATATTGATTTATCTCACTTAATAAGATTAAAATAGTTATCACTTTCTTCTTATCGAATCATATGAGTGTATCTTATGACTTACTTATCATCATCCATCAAGATTGCATGTATAAAATAATTCATTCATAAAAATTCTAATTTTTAGTTCTAAATTATACCCATATCTTTTAACATCCAAACATGACATAAACACAAACATAGACTCTTAACATCAATAATTCATCACAACCTAATTATATTACCAACTATAGAATCTAATTTAGATTAACATCGAGGAGAAAATTACATGATATATGATAAAAGGAATCTCATGGATTCGAGGGTTCCAAATGAATGTCCAAATGATTTTCTATGCACAAAACCTAAATTCAATTCAAATTTGCTTGTTGTTCATCTTGGATTTGCCCTTAATTGAAATTGAATATATATTTCCTAGAGTTATAGACATGTGTGTATTGTTCACATTCTCTTCTTTTTTGTCTTCTTTCTAAGATGTAGCTTTTTACTTTAGGGATTCATGTGAAACTATAAGTTTGAAGCTGTGCCATAGAATTAAAGTTAAGACTTCAACATCTCTTTGGATCTCTTCTACAATACAAATATTGTGATGAAAGGAATGATCATGACAAATACTTATCTCTGTGTAACACAAAGTTAGCCACTAGGAATAAGCTATAGCTTTGGTCATGGCTTTATGAGCAAATTATCATAGTGTTGGGGTTATCTTGATTGAGATTAAATTATATGTAATACAAAATCATGATACTAAGATTAAACATAAATTTGGTCTTGTCTTTGTAAATAAATTATCATGGCTCTGAGATTGTCATGATTGAGGCAAAAACTTTTTATAACATAAAGTCATTATATTAAAGTTGACCATAAATTTGGTATTTTCACTATAGAGCAAAAGGTTATGATATTAGAAAAAATAGTGACTAGAGTGATCACTCTATGGAATTAAAAATTTATGGTAGAAAATGATGTCAGGATTCACATCACTTGATATTTTGACTCTACTTTTAATAATCATAAAGTAGTTTAGTATTAATGTGGTCATGACTCCAAAAAAATTATTATGGCCATAATGATTATGTTGTATAGTAATTGGTTGTGTTAGCTCAATAGTAGAGGCATGGTGTACAACCCATGTCACAATTGTTTTTATAGAGTTACAATCAAGAGAAATATTATATCTACTTCAAACTAATGTGAAAGGAGTGCATAAGTTGTGACAAGAGAATTGTCATGACTTTTCATTGGTCCTCTTTCGTATAAGCCTTTACTCCAATGAGTCAATTATATAATTTCATAGAACGTCATCAAATCCTCTCAAAATATAAATTTAGTAAAATATTTTCGATATCCCTCCTGCTGCCATTGTGCTATACTCTCTCCTTTGATTAACTTCTTCCCTTCTTTTTTTAACTAGACATTCATCCATGCCATGGCCCATTTTTTTTATTGCATAAACAGTATGGTGGTAGGTTTTCTGGAACAACTTGCTATTAGAAACCACCACCATCATTGTTTCCAACCCATAAACATGAAGGAATTGGTTTTTGTAAATCAATTTCAACGCAAATTAGTGCTACACTTGGCCTAGATAGAGTAGTCGTGGCATCATCAAGAAGAAGAGGAGAGCCAAGAGTGCAGGCAATGTGGTATAATGCAAATTTATCAAAAAAATGTATCTATAGCAAGGGAAACATGAACCATACATGGGCTACCGACGATTCTACCTTAGTCGAGAAGTTGGTTTTCCATTTGAATGTTCTCATGGGGTAACCCATGATATACCAGATGCCTCTCAAACAAATTCTATGAAAATCCACTTTGGAATACAGTTGTAGCAGCACATGTTTATCATCGATGAGAATGATTTTAATCAACATTTTAAGATTCAATGATTCAAAAAATGCACAAACATCATCAACGCGAGGCCTTCCATGTGAGAATTTGCCCACGAGAGTAAGTATATGAGGTTCAGTAAGCATATGAATGTCTTCGGCAGAAAATAATATCGAGGGTTCCTCGATATTTTTCACGTGATTTTTCGAAGGAGATGCTACTATGTGCGTGGTCTTTTTAAATAAATCAAAAAAGGATTTCTTATTTACTAAATAATCCATTTCCTTAAGAATGAGCTTGAAATCTGCTTCTTCTTCCTCAAAATTTGTAGTTTGTCTCTCTAGATATTGAGAGTATTTTTTTCAAGAAAGAAATTGCAAAAGTGTTCTTTTTCCGTCGTATTATTCTTCTTCATCTTTGTCTTCTTCGCCTTCTTCTTCTTCTTCGTCTTCTTATTCTTCGACTTCTTCATCATCATATTCTTCTTCTTCTACTTCTTCTACTTCATCTTTATCTTCAATGTCTTCTTCTTCATCATCATCTTCTTATTCTTCATCTTCTTCTTCTTCTTCTTCGTCTTCTTCTTCGTCTTCTTCTTCTTCTTCATCTTGTTCTTCTTCTTCTTCTTCATCATCTTCTTCTTCTTCTTCTTCTACATGTTCTACATCTTTTTCTTCTTCATCTTCTTCTTCTTGGTCGTCTTCTTCTTCTTGGTCGTCTTCTTCTTTTTCTTATTCGTCTTCTTATTCTTCTTCATATTATTCGTATACTTCTTCTTCTTCTTCTTCTTCTATTTCTTCTTCTTATTCTTCTTCTTCTACTTCTTATTCTTCTTTTTCTTCGTCGTCTTCTTCTTCTTCTTCTTCGTCTTCTTCAGATTCTTCGTCTTCTTAGTTTTCTTCATCTTCTTCGTATTCTTCATCTTCATCTTTATCATCATCATCTTCTTCTTCTTCTTCTACTTTTTCTTCTACTTCTTCTTCGTCTTTTTCTTCTTCTTCTTTTTCCTCTTCTTCTTCCTCTTCTTCTTCCTCTTCTTCCTCTTCTTCTTCTTCTTCTTCTCTTCTTCTTCATCATCATCTTCTTCTTCTTATATATTTATTTATATATATATTTATGTATTTATATATTACTTAATTTATATATTTATGTATTTATATATTTATGTATTTATATATTTATGTATTTATATATTTATGTATTTAAATATTTATGTTTTTAAATCTTTATGTATTTATATATTTATGATTTTATATATTTATGTATTTATATATTTATGTATTTATATATTTATGTAATTATATATTTATGTATTAATATATTTATGATTTTATTATTTATGTATTAATATATTTATGTATTTATATATTTATCTATTTATATATTTATGAATTTATATATGTATGTATTTATATACCGATCTATTTATATATTTATGTATTTATATATTTATGTATTTATATATTTATTTATTTATATAATTAAGTATTTATATATTTGCTTGTGTATATATATATATATATATGTATTTATATATTTATTTCTTTTTATTTTTACGTATTTATATATATGTTTTTATATATCTAAGTATTTTTATATTTAGGTATTTATATATTTATGTATTTATATATTTTTATATTTATATATATATAAGTATTTATATATTTATGTATTTATGTATTTATGTATTTTATATTTATATATTTATGTATTTATATATTTGCATATTTATATATTTATGTATTTATATATTTAAGAATTTAAATATTATGTATTTATTTATTTATGTATTTATATATTTGAGAATTTAAATATTATGTATTTATTTATTTATGTATTTATACATACATACATACATATATATATATATATATATATATATATATATATATATATGTATATATGTATGTATGTATATATATATATATATATATTTTTTATTTATTTATTTATATTTATATTTATATATTTATATATTTATCTATTTATATATTTAAGTAATAATATATTTACGTATTTATATATTTATGTATTTATATATTTGTTTATTTATTTATATAAGTAAATTTATATTTACGTATTTATATGTTTATGTATTTATATAATTATGTATTTATATAATTATGTATTATAATTATGTATTATATAATTATGTATTTATATATTTACGTATTTATATATTATTGGATTTGTATATTTATGTATTTATATATTTATGTATTTATATATTTATTTAATTATTTATAAATTTATGAATTTATTTATTTAAGTATTTAATTATTTATGTATTTATATATTTATTTATTTATATATTTATCTATTTATATATTTAAATATTTATATATTTACGGATTTATATATTTATGTCTTTTTATATTTAATTATGATATATTTATGTATTTATATATTTATCTATTTATATATTTATTTATTTATATATTTATGTATTTATATATTAATATTGTTATATACTTATGTATTTAGATATGTATGTAATTTTATATTTATATATTTATATATTTACGTATTTATATATTTATGAATATATATATATATATATATATATATATATAGTATTTATATATTTACGTATTAAGATATTTATGTATTTTTATATTTAAATATTTATATATTTGCGTATTTATTAATTTATACATTTATATATTTATCTATATCTATATATATAAGTATTTATATATTTAAGTATTTATATATTTATGTATTTATATATTTATGTATTCTATATTAAGTATTCTATATTACGTATTTATATATATATATATATATGTATATAAAGATATATCTATTTCTATACATGTATATAAGTATTTATATATTAATGAATTTAATTTATTCGTATGTTTATATTTATTTATTTATATATTTTTGTATTTATGTATTTATGTATTTATTAATTTATGGATATATAATTTTATATATTTATGTTTTTATATATTATGACTATATATTTATTTATTTATTTATATATTTATTATTTATATATTTTTATATTTTGGTATATATATATATATATATATATATATATATTAAGGTATTTATATATTTATGTTTTTATGTATTTTGTCTTTATATATATATATATTTATATATCTATTTATATATTTAGGTATTTATATATTTATGTATTTATATATTTATGTATTTATAAAAATATGCATTTATATTTTTATGGTGTTATATATTTATTTATATATAAATATTTATATAATTATATATTTATATATTATTTATTTATTTATTTATGTATTTATATATTTATATATTTATGTATTTAATTATTTATGTTTTTATATAATTGTGCGTGTGTGTGTGTGTGTGTGTGACTAAATCTATTTAAATAATTAAGTATTTATCTATTTATGTATTTATATATTTAATTTTTTATATATTTATGTATATTTTTAGTTAAGTATATATATATTTAAGTAATTATATATTTATGTATTTAAATAATTATAAAATTATATATGTATATTAGTATTTATAAGATTACGTATTTATATAAGTATGTATTTATATACATAAGTATTTAAAATTTAAGTACTTATATATTTATGTATTTTAATATTTATCTATTTATATATATGTATATAAATATTTATATATTTAGAGATTTATATATGTATGTATTTAGATATATACGTATATATATATATATATATATATATATATATATATATATATATATATATATATATATATATGTATTTATATAAGTATATATGTATTTATATATTTATGTATTTATGTAATAATATATTTATGTATTTGTATATTTATGTATTTAAATATTTATGTATTTATATATTTATGGTTTTATATATTTATGTATTTTTATATTTATGATTTTATATATTTAAGTATTAATATATTTATAAATTTATATATTTATCTATTTATATATTTATGTATTTATATATTTATGTATTTATATATTTATTTATTTATATATTTATGTTTTTATATATTTATGTTTTTATATATTTATAGATTTATGTATTTATATATTTACGTATTTATATATATTTAATTATTTATATATTTATGTATTTTATATTTATGTATTTATATATTTTTAGATTTTATAAATTAATGTTTTTATATATTTATGACTTTATATATTTATGTATTTATATATTTTGGTATTTATATATTTATTCATTTATATATTTATTAATTTATGTATTTATGTGTTTAAATGTTTATGCTTTTATATATTTATGTATTTATATATTAATGTATTAATATATTAATGTATTTATATATTTGTGTATTTAATATTTTTGTATTTAATTATTTATGTATTTATATATTTATTATTTTATTAATTATGTATTAATATATTTATTTATTTAACTATTTATATAATTATGTATTTATATATGTTTGTATTTATATATCTATCTATTTATATATTTATATATTTATATATTTAAGTATTTATATACTTATGTATTTATATATTTTTGTTTTTATATATTTGCATATTTATATATTTATGTATTTATATATTTATCAATTTT